>VTPC01002809.1:8403-44647 GCA_011009095.1 Ignelater luminosus | reverse complement strand
TAGATATAAAAATGTTACTTGGGATTGCTGGCGCAATTGAACAAGACACGGTAAGAAAAACAGAAATAAGAACAAGACTGAAAACAACATCCATCAAGGGCAAAGTAGAAAGCGAACAACTCAGCTAGTTTGGACACATAATTAGAATGGACAGAAATAATTTGATAAGAGAACTATGGGAAGCAAGAAGAAGATGGAGTGGAACGAAAAAACAAATAGAATTCTCAAAAGTAAAGAAAGTTAATGGATTAGAGCTAAGAACCTGGCAAGAGATAAGAGACGATGGAAACGGATTTGCAAAACCGAATCAACCCTCGACATCTAACGATAAAAGAGGTCGTAAGTATGACCAAAAGTGCCATTGTCTTTGGAAAACACCAAAACAACTGACAATTTGACCAGACATAAATAATTATTATTTGTCAGTTAAGAAAATTGGAAAATAAAAGAGAATATTGAGCTATCGGAAAGAAAAGAAAAAAGTTACTAATAGCGGAAGAAAGTCGCCAGTCAGGAAAATAAATATTAGAAGAAAGAAAACGTTCCACATCATCCAGAGAAATTTCTTGTAAAACCAAAAGTCACTAATAACCAAATTAAAACTTAACTTTAAATTCAGGAAAATTGTATCATTTGAACCGGCAGAAAACACCAATAAGTTAGTGTTGTGATTGGTTTACATATATGTATAAGTAGTGCGTTTTGTGGATAATGTCCAAATTAAGGTATGGATTACTACTTACATACTTAGTCTATATCCCGTGATGATAAATGGTATTCGTAAAATATTCTCTTTAACAAATTAACATTAAAAATGCCAATTTTCTAATGATCTTAAGTTGCCCCACAAGAAACAGCATGTGTCAGAAATCGGAAAAGGACCAAGAGAAAAATTCTTAAAAATCAATTGAGCAATAACACGGAATTCTCGGTTATCATCAGATGCTTTGATTAAAGGTAAGACCCTTCTACTATATAATCTTTGCAATCTAAACCACAAGAAAGTTGTGTAGCCTATGTTCATGATACCTTGCTTCATCATGTATGCCCAAACCCTCGAAGTCACCCATTTGTTTTGATTCTAAATTTACCATGGCTGGGCATTAGCAACTATGACTTGGCATTGTTATGGGAATGAGGAGAGCGTTAGAGTGGTCCATGTTGCAAGCAGTAAACCTGTAATTGGAAGTTTGTGGTTGTTGTCATTCCTCTCTCTCAACATAAGACATATGTATTAAAAGTTATAAGAATGAAATATAATGGTAAAAATTCCAAAAATTTCGACCTTTTCTAAATATTTTCTCATACAAAAACTTCTGTTGTTTGGAGCTCAGATATTTTAAATGTACCTAAAAGTAACTTTCTGAACTGCAATTTGTGAATTATGGCGCAAACTATGCAGCTAATTGCAAAGAATGTTTTTATTGTTATCGAAGCTTCATTCAGAGAAGTAAAACCAAACACGCATAACGCTTCAAATAATAACACAACTACTACGAATAATGTAAATAGGATTCATACCCAGTGAGATATTTACATGTAAACTGAAAAACAGTAAATAAAAAAAGTCATAAGAAACCAGTCGTGCAAATACTCTTTAGACATAGATGTCTTAGAGCATCGTACATATGTAGATCAAATTAAATCTTTTTTCACTCATATCACGTTTTTTATATTCTTGATGGTATAACATTTGTCACTAGAACGCATTTATTTGAAAGACTGCGAAAAAATCTAATGTTTCACATCCACACAGATTAAATATTAGAAGGTATGAAAAACTGAAGCAGTTGCTAATAAGGTCCTTATTCCAGCGCGAGTATTATTCAGACTACAATAACAATACAATAAAATGTCGTCTTGGTCTACACCATAGTGATAAACTGATTACCAGGGCAATCAATTTTCAACAGCAAATACACAATTGGAGGCCGTGGAAGTAACAATCACGCAACAAAATTGTCTTTTAGCCAAAAACTGTGAATAATTAATTGGTTTATTCAGTGGATCATCTTATTATTCCACCATAACAGAGGCATAGCGGTGTTCTATACATGTTTTTAATAATTAAGTTAGCCATTTCTGTGGATCACTGGTCTGCCAATTTATTTGAGGTCTTCAGGGTTTATCATTACGCCACTGCACCACAACTGATCATTTTCTCGATATTCTTGATAATAGCACAGATTAAATAGGAGGCCGTGGAAGTAACAATCACGCAACAAAATTGTCTTTTAGCCAAAAACTGTGTCTATCTAACTCTCTCTCTCTCTTTCTCTCTTTAAGCAACTCCCAGAGCTTGCTATTTTGACATGTACTGCGCAAGCAGCATAGCGTGGTACGCACTTTTCATAAAACACGCGTAAAAGAGTAGGCGTGGTAAACTTCCAGAGCTGCAAATGTAAATGTGCAGAGACAAAAAATGGGAACATTGGTGGAATAGGGAATGAAATATCTGACCTTTATTTAATCTGTGATAATACTAACTTGACATCCAATGAATTCTATCTACGAGTAAAAAAATTACAAATGTGCAGTATGCCTAATTTATGACGCTACATACAGGTAGGCAACACATACTACAGATGACTGAATCTCACATGTATTAACTATTGAAATGCTAAGACAACAGTAGCTGTTCATGTTGATGGTAATGTTAATCCAACCTAAAATGAAAATGCACTAGGTGAATAACCTATTAAAATAGTTTAGTAAGAGGTCGATCAGAATAAACGCAACCAAAACTAAATTACGGCTTAACCGCTCACTATATGTATAAACCTAAAATGTCTGATCATACTTAACATTTCTTTCTCTGCGTTTCCCTGCTTTTGCTCTGCTACGCTGATTGCGTTTTGTCATGGTTTCTATGTTTTTGTTGTTATTTTGTGCTTTGTCTCTTTATATGATACTTTAATTTACAAACCCGTGAGGCTCAAATAGTCTGTCTTAGTCAGTAGAGGATGTCACAGCTATAAGCAAATTTGCTAAGTTTAGGTTTGATGACTTGCTGACAAAGACCGCGGAACATTTTTTCGAGAGGGGTTGCGAAATTTGATTGACCGGAGAAGAAGAAAGAGGGGGGTGGTTTTGGGTAAAGAAAATGCATAATTAGGTGATAAATTAAAGAAGACAATTTTATTCCATTGCTCCAAAAACTTTCATTCGCTCTACAGTTTGGTTGATGAATATCTTCATCACCTTATTTAAATCAATATCCAATGATTTCTTCTTGCGAATGTGCAAAGAAGCTAAATGCAACAGTCGATTTTGTATCATTGAAGTACGATTCCAAGACAAAATTGGTCGAACTGCGCTGAATGATTTTTCGGCTGAAGCTTCTAAAGCTGGAATTGTTAACAATAATATAATTAAAGTTTCTACTTTCTTGAAAAGTCTTCAAACCTCTTCAGGCTGACAAGATATTACTGTGGCAATATTACAGACATTATTTCGGCAATAATCGTCTTTGAAAATTGAAGATAACATCATCAATTGAGCGTGAAGTCTTTCAACATTGAAATCTGTATAGTAAATGCCAAGAAAATCTTTCAACTGCGCCAAATCCAACATATCTGCATTTGCTGCGCTCAGAAGAATTGATTCTAATTTGATAATTTTGTCTATTTCCGATTGCTGATATTTTTTATCAGTAGCCACAATTAAGCGATCGAGTACAACAAAAACATCTTTTTCAAGTTTCTTTTCAGCGGCCAGTTGAACAGGATCACTTGGGGTTGCAGTTTGTTCAAGACGGACTGGAGGTTTTCGAATGCGGGTTTCTGGTGGTTCATCAAGTTTTACTGATTTATTTAAATCCTGCGCTTCTTTTAATAATATAGCAAAAGTTACATCATTTGACGTCCAATTCAACAACGTGTTCTTTAATTTAAGTATTGCCTCCCAAGCTTCGGTCACGGTGAAGTTATTATTCTGAAACGATTTAGCTAAAATCTCTACTAGCTTGAATATAAATTTGGAAGCAACGATACCAAAAAGAATTAAGAACGTTTTGAGATTTTTAACATGACCTTGAAAAATTGTTTTGGTATCTTTTGGAGTATTCAAATTGCTCATAATTTCATCTCAAGTCATTTGAATCCTGGAATAACTGTCTATGAATCGGGTTATAAAGTTGACTCTGACACATCAACGAGTTGTTGTTGTTTGGCAATATCTTGCAAGGTAAGATCGTTTGCATGATTCGAGCAGTAGAAATATATTGATTTTGACTGTTTTTGTGTGATTCTTTGTTGTACACCGGAAATGCTAGCAGCTCCATCAAAGCAGTGCGCTCTAAGATTACATATGCAAGACCAAGTCTTAGTAACATGCCTTGGGTTTCCGCTCGAGTGTCAGGAGGATTGTAGAGAAATGTTCTTTAATATTTAAATTTTCTGTATCCACAAAACGAATACATAAGCTAAATTGCCAGCGCCGTCTGTAGTACCATCTGCTATAACTCTAAAAAAAGGACTATTGTTTACTTCTGCTACCATGTCTTTTTGAAGAGTACGAGCCATTTCAACGATTTCGTTTTGCACATCGTGACTCAACCATTTGTCTCGTTTTTTAATCCAAATATTTACTGCGGGTTCATCTGAACTTCGTTCTTTAATTAAATGAATCAAATTCCCTTCATCGCGTTTGTGTCTTTGCAAAGCTTGACTTGACTCTTATAGAACTCAATAGAATATGTAAAAATTGGCGAGCTTCTATTTGATATTTTTTGCTGGCCTCAGAAAGCATTAATAGTGTTTGTGATCCATTTTTTTTAGTTTGTAAATAATTTGACGCTTTTCTATGGTAGTCACTCTTGTGTGCTATGAACCAACAGCTAAAAAAGCCATTTCAGTTTTGCAGTTGCTAGTTTGAGTTTCACTGAAAAAAGTAGTACAAATGAAGCAGAAAACAACATCTGGTAACAGTTCAATATAGTTACCCCTACGATTTAACTTCTAAGTAAAAATCCAACGTTACCAATGCATGTATATCCATTCAGAGAATCAAAAGACACCTGCGGCAAACCTCTCCGACGCCAAACACAGGAAATTAAAAAAAATCGACGATTTTGACACTTCACAGGTACACCGACTGCCATGACACTATAAAATCGCGGCTACGTTCCTACTACTTCCCGACAGTGCACCAACGGACAGTACCACAACCCAATTTTCCTAAATCACCTGGAGGACATTGACCCCGCGCAAGCATGAATGAGTTCATTCATTCAATTTGCACCCCCACAAGCTTGGGGCGGAATTCATTAAAAAATGAATGTTTAATTGCTTCTAGCCTAACCACTCCCTCGTTTCGCTTCCCCCGCAGGATTGGGATGGAAGCCGCCTACAACATTTACACGAGGGTCATGTTGCAGTAAGGGTTTGGTAGTGTGTGTAGCAGCTGATTTAGTTGCCAACTTCATTGTTTCTATCGTGCAACATAACCTCAGATGTGCTTAAAAATCGTGTTTGTTTTTTGTCTGTTTCACCAAGATTGGATTAATTTTCTTTACCCCGGCCACCTAATTGTGTTCTGTGGGTAATTCTCTATCTGCGGATACCAAAAACGTGCTCTCAAAACGGCGTTTTCCTAGGGATAGTTATATCGAACAATTACCAATTTTAGAATGCATCAAAGAATTTTTAAACAAATATTTTCAAAAACTTTGATCTGTAATAGAAGATGCTTTTTCTTGAAGCATAAAACTGTGTTTTGAACTTTGATTTCCCTCAGCATCAGATTTTTTGGCTACTTTAGGCTTAATCAAATCAACTGATTTGTTGGCAGAATTATCAGGTTTAGGTGACTTTGACAACCAATTCATCAATAGATTGTTTTCCTCGGACATCAACAATACAATTTTATAAAATTAGGCAAAATAAATTGGACAAATTTTAACCTACAAAAAATTTGCTTACGTTGATAAAATAATGTTTCACTTTCACATTAATTGTTCTTTGTTCAGATTACACATGTTCATTAAAATTAGATACAGCATCTGTATTTCAAATTACTCCAAAACAACCAGAATTATAATCTTGAATCTATTTAACTGCCTGTGGCGTAGCGCCATCTTACTTGATCACGCGCAGCTTATTTCAAAAAGTTTCGCGTTTTGAATATTATACATAGAAACTATTTGTATAAAATGTTAAAAATTAAATGACATAATAAATGAAACTTATCATGTTTATTAGTTTGTTGTGATAGTCTCGGTTTAGGTTTCGCATGCTGGATTCGTACTCGTGTTTTTGTTAGGTATTTTGTTTTATCTTTCTTTATGTTCTGAACTAAAAATGATCAGGAGTTGCGACTGATCTATAAAAATCTAGATATAATATTTTAGAAAAATTATCTCTATAGAAATTGTCTGTATTAATCTGAGCTAATATATATTACATCTTTCCCTGGTATACTCTATCCACTGAATAATTAGTTTTTTTCAAATTGTAGTTACTTAACGTAACAGCGAAAAATACACCAAAACCAGGCGAGAAAAATATAGCTTGTAAGACTTTTTATGTTGGCAGTTCTGACACATGTGCGCGCCTTTTCATGGCATTGGTCAGTTCAGCGGAGTAAACTTCAATTAAGTTTTCGGTGGTTTCCACTAGAAGTCAGAGCAAAATTATAATTAAAAAAAAATTCGAATTAAATTTCAACTTTTCCAATTTTCTTTTTAATTATTGATCTCTCGTTGCCGATGTAGTGTCGTCAGCAACTGCTACATACTATAATACATTTATTTGCCATTATTTACAACTGAATTAATTGTAAAACCAGCGTATAGTAAAATTATATACAATGCTGTTTACAAACTTAATTCTTCGGGGAGCATTTCTGCACGTAGCAATCACGTTTTTATTTTCTATTTATTATTGTTCACAATAACCATAGCTAACTTGGCTTGAGTATATATTTTGTTTTTTAATTTCAGTAATATTTCACAAGTATTAACCTTTCAACACGCGTTTTTATTTAAATTTTGGCGCTATTTTTTACCCATAGTTACTAGTAACTTTTATGTCACTAATTATTCAGTGGACCGACTATAGTATACAGATCTCATAAGACTGGGGCCACTTCTGTGTGTAACTGTAGTAGCATAAAGGATAAAGCAGAAAAAGAAAATTTGTATTAAGTCCTTTGGAAAATGGCAGTCAAAGAAAAACTAAATTGTTAGAAACACCCGGGCCAGCCATAGATCAAATCGCAGTATAGCATGGATTGATTTTGTTGTAAGATAAACAATAAAAATATTCCGGTTTCGGGAGTGATCAACAAAGAAAATACAGTGGAAGCTGCACATAAAATAATAAGTGAAACAGTATCAAAATTACTTGAAGAATATTTAACCTTCGAGCAGATGGACTGTATTGCATGCGTTACCTAATTAAATATTTACCTTGAAAGACGCTTAGTAGTGGAAAAACAAAAGACATAAATACTGTATATTATGACGGTGTAACAAAACAAGTTTGCATAATCAAGAAAATAATATCTGAACGATTAGAAGAGTTTAATGGAAAGATGCTATTATGTCGTGACTACTCAATCGGATAATTTTTGAGGTTCAGCGTAGGTTTATTGTACAGTGATCCAATTTCAACCACTACTTATTGTTACACGATTCTGCCGTATGTAATTTTTTCAAAGCATATGTAGAGAAAACATTTATAAATAACAAAAAAAAATCTGTCAAAAATTAGAATACATGGCAAGCAAATTAAAGCAGACATGGGAAGAGCAAGGCTTCACAATGAACCCAAAGCAAGCAAGATGCCATGTAAGGAAACAAATTAAAATCAAGATGATAATTTTAACTTTTGGATAGATGTCTTTGTTAACGTCCAAATCTCAAATGACAGCTAGGGTAATTAAAAGACTAATTTGAAATCCTTTTGAGCAATTATAACAATAATAACTGTTAATAAAAGAAAAGAATGCTAACAACATTTGATTTGTAGAACCTAAATAACGATGATTTCAGATTTTGGCCTTAATTCATCAATATTACATTATATTAGAACACTAATTGGTTTAAAGTATTAAAGCCATTTATTATTAACAATGTGTTTATTTTTAAAGAAGAATATAAAAATATTTAGGGCATACTGCAGGTGAGTTCATTTTATTAGACGGTAATAAAAGTACCAACTATGCAATAGTACAAACTAGTTGACTAATCTTTGATTATTATTATTAATATTTAATTGATTTTAAATTAATTTATATTAATTCAATGTTTATTAAAGTTTTATTATAGAGCTGCTTATTATTAGATTACCAAAATTACATCTTAACATAGACAACTTGATTAAATTTAGAAGTAAAAATTCAATCTTTATGTAATTTTCATTAGATTTAATTAAATAATTACAATAGATACATTAACATGACACGAAATTTTCAATCTGTTAATGTGGTTGCAAAAGATATGTCCAATTTGAAGAAAATATCTCTTTTTAAAGTAAAAGTAAACCTCTTTTTATAACAAATTTCCAAAATATACCATAAAAAATTATCCTACCTGAAGATTCACAATTGATCAGCAAACCACTTAAAATTTAATGATTTTCACTTTCTTGGATTTGATGTTTGTAGCATAAATTGCTGTGTTACTACTGTTTTCTTACTTGGATAGGGTATACTTTAGTATAAGTAAATTCAGATTAAAAATTAAACAAACACTGAGGAGCCAGACGCCAGTATATTCTACATATCCCGGAATTGAATTAAACGCCCACAAATAAATTAACTTAATAATATTTTAATCTGCCTTTATTCAATATTATTTAATTTATAGGGAACGGGTTTGTATGTTTATATGAGCATTGGTAATATAGTATGCACTATGTAAATGCATAGAAAATGTTTTATGTATACTACACAACGTCTATGTGAAAAGTAACCTTCCTCCATCACCATAAACAAATTGGAAACTGCACATTAGAAAATATCGGGACAAACGATATTACGATTGAGATGAAAAGATGTAGCCTCTCTTATACTTAGGTTGTAATATTTCTCAAAAGGATCCAGTTTAAAAGTATTCAGAATTTTATTATATTTTTTCTTAAAATTTGTTAAAATCTAAATTTATAGAATTTGAAGTTAATGGCATATTGAATGTGTCATCAGGTGTGTCTAATAAAGAATTGTTATCATCATTGGCATCTTTAAAATTAATAGTTGATTTGATAATGTAGCATGAGGGGATTGTTGAATTCCTTATTAAGAGAACATTCTTATTCCGTTCATCTTAGCTATCAAGACATAATTAGTACTGTATTATTTTGTTTAATTGATTTTATCTTTTGAAAACTTTTATCATAATAACTTTTTTACTGATTTATCTTAGCATCATCTGGGTTACTATATATTCTGCAGGCGGTATTCGGTTTTAAAGGTTTATCTGGAAAACTCAGTTTGTTTCTTATTCTTCTATTGAATTAAGTGGACTGGTGAGTAGCCAACACAGGGTACTAAAGAATTCCTAATACCGGGTGGCTACAAAAATGTTCTGTTTAGCAGTTAATAGCTTCTGATAGAAACCAGGTATAATTGATCTCCAATCTTGGCCACTTGTAGTCATAATTGTCAAAAATAAGTGTTTAAAAGAAAAATAATCTATTGATAAAAACAATTGAACAGTTAAATACTAAAAATAAACAACAAAAAAATGTTTTTCCAAAAGCAAATTACAAGCATTCATAACAGTTTTTGGTGGTCTCCTGTCAGATTTTCTGATTACTACTTTAATCCAGTATCAACAAAACATTGTATAATCGAATGGAGAATCATTACTAAATTACCGCTAAAATTTCTATAAGTGCACATATATTGCAAAATATCTCTTAAACTAATACCTATACGCAATACAGTGGCGGCTCGTGAGTTTCGGGACAGGTGAAGCGTTTTGCATTGAAATATTAGAAATGAACAAGAATTTAACAAGATAAAAGGTGCTTGTCTCATTCCAAAATCAGTAAAATACCTACAACAATGAAAAATTTAACCTTTTGTAGACAAGATCTATTCTTCAATCTTTCAAGGCAGCAAACTTGTTGACGACATCATCATAAAATGATTGAGTCCTTTTTCAATGGATATTCTTCCTAAATGTGAAAGTATGATTTGATTCTTTTCAAGCGCCAGAAACTTCTTTCTACTGACGAACTTGTTGATGGTACGGTAAGAATCAGACAAAATAATTTATGAGCTTCTTTAAATATTTATTTATTGTCGTGCAACAAAAGCATTACTTCCTGGAGGTTCTTGCTTCTATATTGCTGATCAGAATATATAAGGTCTAATTCGTTTTTCAGTCTTTGCATGTACGTAGTACTAAATAAACTGAAATATGTTTGTTTCAAGTTATGAAGTTTTTCCGTTGGAAATAATTTAGAATATTCATCAAACTTAGACACGTCAGCAACAGAAATGAATAACAATTTATCCATCTCTTGAAATTTAGTGTCTATTTGCATCAAAATGGTATCTAAGATTTCATAAAATAGCAACTTATAACTTTCGAATATTTGTTCGTCACACAAGGCACTTCTAGCTTGCCTTCTTTGATTAGTATGTGTGTTTATCACAGCTTCATTAAATATTATCTTACATTTAGTTTCGTTTCTTTTTAACTAAAATTTTCCTTGGATAATCTTAAATGACGTAAAAACTAAAAACACCATCAAAGCAACTAAAAAATGCAACGTAACATATAAGCGATGCGATCCACCGTATCTGAAAGCTGTATACTTATAGTGAATCGCTGTTTGTTTTCTTTAAAAACGCTTCTGGCTCGGCCAATATCGCCGGTGTTTGTACTGCATACGACCGCGTAGGAAGTCTGTTGTCACGGCAACGCGTCTTTCTTGTTGAAACGTTCGCCTAGAATTTTCATATCGCTTCAACTCAATGTTAAGCTTAGTGCAAGTGTCCTTATGCTTTGCGTTTGTGTTGGTCCATAACAGGGGCAGGTACAGCGTCTGTGATTGGTGTTTTGAGTAGCTCATGCTAATTGCATTGCTCTCGTAACTAACCTTATTCGGGATTTTACTATTTTACACTAAGAAACGAAATTACTTAAGTAATTATGGTAAATATTAGAAATTATAGCAAGAAAAAAAAATAGGTAAATCGGCGCTTCACTTGCTTCACCCCAATAGCCGTTACTGACGCAATAATTTATTTCGAAAGAATACGTTTGGAATACTGAATAATAAATGATGGAATGGTAAGTAAAAAAAGTACATAATTGTGAATAAAACTGTAATTTTTAGTTGTTAGTAAAAAACAGAAAAGAACATTATACATACAAATACTAAAAGTAGGTAGAGAATCTTTTAAATGACATGAATAACACCAGTCAGTTTGAACATTAATTGGTTTTCAATTTCTTTGAAGAAATAGAAGAGATGATCTCTTTCTCAAACGCCACCTCCGTCATTTGCTTCGCCTTCACTTGCCACATCTTCTACAATGACTGCTTCAATTTTCTGTGCTACTCTTGCGGTCAATGAGTGGTTGCGAGCTGTTGTCGCATAATTGTTCGAAGCATGGCGTGCCTAGGGAAGAACCATTGAGCCCTGCTTTGCTGCAACCACATGCATTCTTGCACCGTGTCTTGCACGTGCATGAAATAAATTTAAACATGAATTGCCTGTCACTCTTGCGTGGAGAGTGACCCAAACTTGTAGCAACCCATCTCCATTCAAAAATATTTTTCTCATTTCCTAACCATGTTTGCACTTGGCAGTAAGTCCTCAGACTATGATACTTAGCAGCATCACTGATTGGCGGCAGTTTGGCAAGATTACATTCGGTTTTGGCTGCTGTCCTTGTAAATAGATTGTATCACAGATCGTTAACATATTTTTTTTGGGATCCCCTTCATACAGTTGAACAAGGATAGATTCCCCTGCCGTAGCAACTTCCTCAGCTGTTGCCTTAGGATTCAAGAAATTCTTTTCAACAACAACAACAACAACAACAACAACAAGTCGTTTAAAAAATAAGCACAATTTGTTTTTCCTTGGCTAAAAGTAGGATGTTGAATCGCATCCACTAAACGCCTAAATAAACAGAAGGTGTACTTAAATGAGGCTGATGAATAAAAAATATCACCATGTTTACCCCTTCCGCATTTCTGGAAATACACGTTTCTGGTTTCCTGAGATGTTAATGCAGTAAGCAGGACCAGTAGGTCTACATCTTCACCACCCACAAAAACTGTATCATAAAGAGCACTCATGGGTATGGCAGTGTTGATAATCAAAGAATTTGCATCTTCTTCAGCCTGGGACACTTGAACACTTGCTTTTTGAAACGTATCTTTCAACAGATCAGTAAGCCGTCCCGTCCCTTGCTGCTTTAATTTGATAAACATTTTCCTTGGAGAAGGTGAACTGTTGTTTCTTTATCAAATACTATATTGGGACATACATTTCTCCCATTCCAGCGAATGCGTTCTGAGCTTTCTGTGCTCTTCTCACTCCCTCCCACTAGGTAACCATCAACGACGACAGCTACGTGTTTACCATAATCTTTTTCAAGATATTTCATGTAGGCAGCAGCTATAATACTAAAGCTTGCATTGTGCTGCCATACTACTTTGTGGAGCAGATAGCCACCATCAACCACCACAAATGTACGATACTATTCCCTTGAATTCCCATTTTTGTCAATGGGGGTAAATAAACGGTATAGAGTAGATTTTGTCCCTTTACGCATTCCCTCTTCACAGAAAATTGAAGTCGGAAACGGAGACAATTCATAACCTAAGAAGCTCCTCAAATCCTAATCGGACTGCTTTGTTATGCAGACTCTATGAAAAATTGTGAAGGGATCAATGGTAAATGTTTTCTTTCTCAATCTCATGCTGTGTGAAGCAAGAGTCGTGACCCTGTCCTTCCGTTTAGATGTCACCATTTGAAAGTTGTTACCAACTATTCTTGACATTTTTTTCTTGACAAATTGTTCAGCTAAGTAGCAATTAACTTCTTCTTCTCTCATTATTCCAGAACTAATGGATATCAGGGAATCAAGAGTGGGGAACGGAGAGTGCAGGTTAAACCATTGCCCCAGCTTGTTGGCTTTGTCATTGTCTTTGACTATGCCAGAAGGCCTTGTATCCACATGCTGCTCAGAGGTCGCAGAAGTGAAATTGCAATAACTCTATTTCATCACAAACATTCTGTAATTGTACCATGCCAAGAATCCACCGGGTGAGGACTGCGTTTGTAATGCCGCGACCACGGGTGAGGCCTCTTGAGCTCTTCGTGCTCGATGGTCACATCTGACCAAATACCACTCCAGAAATTCTCAGTACGCCGTATTGTGAAATAACCGTTAGTGAATTGAGTTTGGCTGTTTTTTGGAAAAATAACCATTTTCTGAAAAACCGTATCTCAGAAACTACTAAGCATACAGATCTCGTTCTGTGTTCGAATTATAGAAGATTTAAAATAGAAACTAGATACTTTTTGTGAAAAACGGTTTAATTTCCAAAATATTCGGTAAAACGTGAGGAAAGTACCAAATATTATTATTATTTTTTTATGTGGAGCGGTTCCCAGTGCTGCGCCGAGGTCACAAACTTGGATTTTTTATCACTGTCTATAACCAAAGAACATATCAAAAATTAAAATTGGTGGAATAAAGAACTTTTTCTTAACATCGATTTTGTAATTTCAATAGATTGGGTATAAATATTGATTTTGTTAGCATGGTTACCACTAAGTGAGAATTAATAAATGTTATAGTTTTTCCGTTCTCTCAGGTTCTAATACGTTTGAAGAAGACCTGGTTACTTCACAGCTGGTTTTTGTAATATCGCAATCAGTTCTGTCATACAGGAGTGGTAGATCTGTAAAAGAACAGGACAGGAATGTTCTACATATGTGTGGTTGATTCTACGTCAGATAGAACAAACTCTAAAACTTAGATGTCTTTGATCTTTTAGAAACATGATCGCCAAGGTCGTCAATTTATCTTCTTTTTCGTTTTTGTGCGTTAGGACTCTGTCCTGTGTTTTTACTCTTGGCTGATTTAAATTACGATATTTCTGTGATGTCGAAACCCAACATTCGTCCCACCTTTTCAGTGGTTTTCTCGGTGGGAAATTTTTATTGGGTTTATTTATCATAGTTCATTCTTTCATTCTGTTTACATGTTCCCTTTAGTTAGCATCTTCTTAATTTTGTTCATTTAATCATGTTCTGGGTATGTATTTTTCCTATCTTGCGGTGTCTGAGTTTGTCTCTGCTGATAATCACAACTATGTTTCTTACTGTTTTCATTTCTGTTGTTCTCAGTATGGTTTTTGTTCACTACGTTTCGGCTGTTGCTTCTACAGCGTATGTTAGTACTGATCTGACACCGGCGTTATAATTTTTAATTTTACCTTCTGATGAGAGATGTAGAAGCGACTGTGGCTCAGTTAGTCTGCTGACTGAGAAGTTCAAACTCAATCATTGGAAATTGGAATAAAACACTTTCTACTACATCTTTTATTTATTGCATATTTGTGATGCTATCTATAAAAAGGAAAAGTAAACTTTGCTGAAGAGCAAAATACGTATTCACGGTCAAATTATCAATTTCTAGGTTTCAATCCCATATATTTCTAGTAACTTTTGGCAACATTTTAATCTATACAGCAGCTCTTTAGGTTATCGCCTTTTTATTCTATGTTCGATTAGTACAGAAAATGCAAACTGACTTTTTTGACTTAAGGTACCTTTTTATAGATCGCATCACACTTTATATATTTTTCCCACTATGTGAACAAGTATATACACTCAAGTACTATAAAATGTATACAACTAAACAAAGAAGCAAAAGAATATCTTGCGATAAGTTCCTGCTTTGGCGCATATTAAAAATCAAAATTGAAAGTCAGGATGTTAATAAAATTGTTTCTAAATTGACAAATAACGGTTTAGGCATAATACTTAATCTTCTCAGAAATCTAGAAAATGAAACTGCAACAAAAAAGCTGTTCTTGTTCAAATCTAAACAAAACCTGCAGGTCACTCTTTGGAAATAGATTTGTCCTTACTTGTAAGAAGACTTACCATTAATTTAAAAATCCTGCCCTCTACACTGTCCTTGATAGTAGAAGAGGGCCTGAGTAAGTAAGTAAGTAAGCAATCTTACCACAAAGGTTGCATTCAACTTGATTATGACCAGTAAGAATGGTTCGTAATAAGTGCCGGCTTAACGCCTTTGAATGTCTGTATTTAGGAAAAAGATCAAGGTTTATTCAAAATCAATTAACACAAAGAAAAAACTGGTTGCACCAATATCTCCGTAACAGTCAAGAATTCAACTTTTAGACATACGGTTTGTTTTTATTACTTTTGACCTCCTCAATACATCGTCCAAATATTTATCTTTTTTCGAAACACTCTGTATATTTAGTGGCTTCCTGTGAATCAATTTACAAATTAAAAGAAGTTGTTTTGGTATCTTAGTTGTTTATGAAGTTATGTCGAAAACGTGAGAGGCATGTATTTAACGTACATTTGTGGTCCAGTCAAAATAAACGAAAAAAAGTACGAACCTAGCCAAAATTTCGATGGAAATGAAACTTGCTGCAGACCTTCAAATCATAATTTTGAATGAAATACGAAGTCCCCATCGATCTTGCTGTTCTATAAAACGTTATTCAAGGTTAAAGGGTTTTTTGCAACTATCTCTGAAACGATAAGTTTTATTGCAAAAATAGTAGTAGTGTAGTGTATAGATCATACGATTTTCTACAAAGAAGATCATTATACTTTGTTTTCTACGAATTATGATTTGTGAGATATCACGATTTCAGAAGTTGTGAAATTTATGCTTTTCGTATTATGCACTCTTTTCCGCATCACCTTGTAGATAAAGTGCTTGGCTATATTGTGATTGTATTCGACGGTTATAGTGATTATACAAAAAACATCAAAGCTACGGAGCAACATCGTAGTACTACAAAGACTTCTTTATTTGCTGATGTTCTTTTTGATCGATTTATGACTCTTCCAACAAAGCAACAGCAATTCCTTGCTAATGCTAATAACAAAAACCGATTTATTTTAAGGTTATGTGAAAAATTAACAGCTTCCAATATTTTTTGTGAGACATGCTCTCATAATTAAAACAGCTGTAGAATAGTCCGATACAAATGCAACCATTGTTGTTGAAGATGTCGATTTAATAATATTAACTGCGCGAATCCCGATTGATAGAATAATTTACTTTTTAAAACCAGGAAAAGGTCAAACAACAACAAAAATGTATTCATCACAAAGTTAGATCTCATATCCAAAATATAAAGCTAATATCTTAGTTTTACATGCAATAACTGGTTACGATACCGCGTCAGTGCTTTTCAACAAAGGTAGAAACAAAAGCATATTTAAATTATTTGAAAAAAGTACTGATTTAACAGCTTGCGCTGAAGTTTTTACATAGATTGAATTTTCTCCAGACATCATTCTCAGTAATGGGATTCGTTTTCTGCTTGCTATATACGGAGCTCCGAAAAGCATTGACTCTATAGATAGATATACAAAGTGTTCATAAATGTTTCTGGGTTCAGTTGGCTATAGAATCTAATTTTGATGTGCCGCCTTGTTGATCTATTCAAACAACTAATTCGTATTTGTTTTCTGTCATTTGTCAATTGCAAATGTCATTGTCCTGCATTTAGCAAATTAGTTAATCTTTATTTATTTATTATTATTTATTTATTTAATAATATGTTAAAAAACTCTTAAAAGTTATTTTTTATTTATTGCTCTTTATGTTATTAACCCATTCTTAACAAACATAAGATTAGGCAACCATCATAACAACGATGCAATGTGTGTAACGTAACTACATATTCTGTTTTTCAAAAGGCGGCAAATGCAACCGCAAGCATGATTTCACAGCCCACTGAACCCAAAAACATTTATGAACACTTTGTAGATATTTCAATTTTGTGAAGAGTACACGGAACAATTAAGTCGTACAGTTATCTTGTCTTCCTCCAACATTTAGTGCTGTTCATCAACATTTATATCGAACTCACTATCAAATACTACAAGTACGGCTAGGTAATAATCTAGATCTTAAAAACTCGAGATAGGTATTGAGTGGTAACTGTTTGGGGCCAATTTATACTTTACTACCGCCTAGTCTAAAAATACTGCTGAATACAATTTTTTGCAAAAAGAGTTGCAAGTATAACTGTGGATGCAAAAAAGTTGACTTATTTTGCTTAGCAGTATGTACCAATATATCAGATGAGATGTTTATGATATTAATGAAGAGCTCTCAGATCCATGCTGTTACTTAAAACAAACAACAGAAATCCAGCAATTAGAGGAAGAGAACGATGATGAAGAAAAAGAAACAACAGAAGAAGAAAACATAAATGCAGAAATCGACTACGAAGATTATTAATGCTAACACCATACTTAAAAATCTACACAACCATTTTTTACAACAATTACAACAATATTTTTTTTAACGGTAGAAAACTTAAAAGTAGATCGTGGACTATACAAGTACCTACTGGAGATACCACGTAAAAAATGCACCAAGCACCAAGGTGATGCAGAAAAGAGTGCATAATACAAAAAACATAAATTTTACAATTTCTGAAATCATGATATCTCACGAATGATCATTCGTAGGAAAAAAGTATAGGGACCTTTTTTGTAGAAGACTATATGATCTACAAATTTGATTAGTACTATTGTTACAATAAAACTTACCATTTAAGAGATATTTGCAGACAACTCTTTTTTATGAGCTTTGACCTTGAATAAAATTCTTTCCAACGGCTGTGTCGATGGGGACTTTTGATATTTTATTCAAAATTATGATTTGAAGTTCTGCACTAAGTTTCATTTCTATCGGAATTTTGACGATATTCAATGTCTATTTTGACTGGACTATTGTTCCTGTCATGAAAAGAATTAGCGCTGGAATAATATAAAGACCAGAAAACCGCAAACAATTCTTCTTCGTCACTTCTACAATAGTAATTTATTTGCTTCAATTGATGAAAAGTCGATCGGAGAACATTAACACACAAACGACGACTATGAAGGTTGGTGATGCAAAGTAGCTACCTTCATCGCACAGTCTCGAGTTATCTATTAACTTGTAGAGAAACATAAGGCATAATTAGTAGCTAATCTAGTCCTCTTTATTTTTGCATAGAAGAAGATATCTGCAAAACATTATTCTTTGGTGTCATTTTGGATTTTCTAGAGTTTCCCACACTGATTCCAAAACCGCAAAATGTTACTCACCGCCCCGAAATTCACCAAACCCAAAAGGTTTTGTAAATTCTCTCAATTCTGTTCGTGTAAAACTACCTGAGAACTGGACTATATGAAAGACTAACCTTTCTGTGAGGTTTGGTTTTGTCCTACATCAGACCCCTTCCTCTCCCACATCCTAGATATTAAATCATATTTATCAGTTATAAATGATGTTCGTATGGAATGCTTCCTGTGAACATCAAGCAAAAAATATGTTTGTTGATGCCTGGCTAGAGGCCAGAAATAGGAAAAATTTGTCTTTATACAAACCAATTCGGATTCGGAGGTCAAGTTTGCCTATCCCTACTCTAGGATTAATTCCAGATATTTTAACAGGTGTGAGAAATTACTTTACTTATTATTTTTGCTATAAAAAACCTAAGTATGTTCGAGATTTGTGCAGTTAATTTAGAATACAAACTCAGGTGTAATTGTCCGTTACTGAAGTATTGCGTGCAGGCGGTTTGTTCATTTCATATTTCTTTATCTCTTTATGCCCTGTATTTACTCTGATGTAACTAGAAGCCGTTCTTATATATCTTTTATATGTTGAAAGCGGAACTCTGATCTTTAATCTGTGATGATAGTTTTATTGGAAATTTAGTTATACAGTAAAACGTCTCATTACGGACACTTCCTATAAGTGAAGAGATTTTGTAGAACCAAAGTATTACTCAGTGACATACTAAATAATCTCTTTCAACCGGACGCTCAATAACCGGACAATAAGTGCGAAACTGACAGCAGTAAAAAAAAACTGAGACTATTAAACTGTACACGGTGTTTAATTATAAAAAAAATTGATTATTAGAATGCTTCTCTTTTATAAAATAAGTATTTTGTATAGCTGAAGATATTATAGAAGAAGTATAATGACTTGAATAATACTTTTTAATTCTCAATAATACAGTTGTCAAACAGCAGATACTAAAATTATAAAACATGTTCTGTGAAGATTTTCTCATATAATACAGGACATTTCTGAAATGTACAGAACTATTGAAACAGCTTATTCTTGAGACAAAAATAAGCCCAACCGTCTCTTTAGACTTGTGACCTTAAATGTACCATTTTCTAGACACAGGGTATCGAATTTGAACTTACGCTGAAATAGGCGTCACTGGCGAAAGAACCAAAGCTAAGTTCTATAGGAAGATGACCGTTCGTATCTGAATATTGCAAGCAGTTCTCAAAATATTTAAAAAACCAAATTACTACAAATTACCACAGAATTCTGTTTTACCCAAAAACAAGGCATCCTACAAGAAAAGTACAAGAGAAACTTTCTGTGGCAAATTAGATGTAGATTATAAAACAATCAAAATTATCAGTTATCACCTCTACTCTTCGCGTCTGTGCAGACAAGAAATTTTATATGTAAGAGGCTTATAGTACCAACCATGTCGAGAATTTCATTTCAGTATCACAGTGTTGGTGGGTTATCCTTCAGATATTAAAGAAACAAACAATTTTGAACACAACTATGACACTCTGTGTCTTGAAAATGGCGCATTTTTATCGATTTTAAGAATTCTATACTTTGCTTAACTTCAGGAGCATCCTCTAGATGCAATTTTATCTATAATCTGATAAATTTGCTGACTTGTCTTTCTTCTTGATCCTTTATGTTGCTTCTCGATGGTTTTATTTTATTTTATACAAACTGACATCGCAATGTTTTTTCATTTAAAAGTAATTACAGTTTTATATGATTTTGATACGAGACAAAGCGTTTAAACGTTTTATAATGTCGTACGTTTCACTATACAATTCAAGGAATGCAATGCATCAAGCGTAAAAATTGAAAGGAAAAGCTCGATGACACACCATGACATTTTAATTTAAGTTGCGTGAAGATAATTTCATGCCAGAGTCTATAAATAAAAAGGAATCGTAAAAGCGGGGTGGTTGTTAAATACATCGCCACTTTGTCGTCTCAAAACATGTTAAATGTTAAAGTGGATGCGAAACAAAACATTTGGATGTTTTTGTCACGGCTTATTAAAATGCACATGGCGCCTCCGATGACCTATTAAAATGGACACGTATCCACACAGCACGTGGAACTTGTCTACGATCTAATATGCACCGCTCTCCGGGTGGGTTTTTTAGTTCCGAATTTTTTTTTTGGCACTCCAACTGTTTTACATAATATACAACTATGCGTATACCACACACTCTAGTATTCATTGTTTGATTCTAAGGATACGTTTTGTTGTTTGTCGCTACTTTGTTGTACAAAATAACAATAATAATAGTTTGTATTGCGTATGCACGATTTCCTTAAAGCCGAGCCATAGTAATGAATTGCCGATTTGCATAGTAATGTGCACACACGTGGAAGTGCATACTTATTTCGTATCTTTTTTGTACATCCATATTTGTGTTGTATATGACAGAATATGTTACTCATTGCTCGTTTATATGCCTTTTTAGTAAAAGTTAGAATTACGTGCTCTAGTTAAGGGATGATTCCCTGACCTATGAAAACAAAAAGGTCGTGCAAAATGCCGTTCTTTGATATTTCTTTACCTAAAAAACATTTTAATATTAAAATTAATCTTTAAGATGAAGCAACGTCCGAGAATCCTGACATTTTAGAATGCTGTTGTGCCGTTGAATGTTCCTCTTTCCCTCATTTTTGCACGACGAGCTGCTAACGCCGCATTTCTCATTAGAGTTAGTCGAAACTGCATTAACATAACTAAATATGTAGATATGGATGTGATTGTCTAAAATTTTAAAAATTAAGTTGAGCTGTCTAAAATAAATTATTTCTTTTTAGCTTACCGAAGAAATTAATCTTCTGTTCACATCTGCATATTGATCCAAATTCATAATGGGTGGGTTTTTATCAATTGCCGTAAGAAACATGTGCACTTCTTGCCTAGTACGTACATTTACGGCTCCCAGGTTAACACTAAGAAGTCTTTCTTTGAACTCCGGTCCCATTCTTTGAGAAGCATGATATGCTTCGTTACAAATTATATACAATAAGCCGACACAGTAAAAGACAATCAGAAACAATCCAATTTCTTTAAACGATAAACCACGGTCTAAAATTTCTGTTAAGCATCCGTAACAGGCAACAATTGTCGTTAAAAGTATTAAAATGCAATACATAGCATACATGCCACTGTAAGCTTTGCCCAGCTGTTGCATTAAATGGGACAAATCGACCCATAATTCCCGATAGTCGGCTAAACGGGCGGCTGGATCGCTTGATTCCAATGCGTCATGAAGACTTTCCGCCAATCCTTTCGCTGCTATACATTTTGCTGTACAGTTAATGTACCAAAGAGAACACAGACAATTTAACATAGCCAAAATATGGTAATAGCCAGCTGTGTGCCATAATTCCATATCCGGTTGCAAATAATATTGGGCCAACATTATTGCGATTCCTAATACCCATGAAAATATACATAAACCATACGTGATCATTGTTAAATTTTCGAAGAGTAACGGAATTCCGGTAATTTCGTAGTATTTGAACTGAAAAGAAAAGAAAAACACTTTAAGCGATCATGCGTGATAATAACAATATTCTTGTAATGTTATGTACAACAAGACATACAGGGCTGTAGCCAGAAGGCGACAATGCTCGCTCTAGAAAATATTTTTTGTCGCTTAAAATAATAGGAAGGAGATTTTTGCCTTACCAGAAATGTTATTTGCCCTCTCAAGTTTTACTTTTAGCTACGGTCCTGCAAGACTAAATCTTCACTTAATTTAGCTCTGACACTACAGTTTTATAGTAAATCTTCCAATAAATGTTTTTCTGTGTAGAAACAAAGAAAAAACGAACGTTAAACTTGATTATTTTACAAAGACACATAGCAGACTGAAGTTGAAAGCTTGTAGTATCACTTGTATCTTTAATTACCAATTAGGAATGAAGGATAAGCACATCAGAGTTTGATTTTATAAAACTTCAAAACTTAAATTAGGTTTTGTACTGATTGTATCTAACTGCTATTTATCGTTCAGCATAATTTCTCTTAAGTCCATTTCATTCAGCAATGCTAGACCGCGGGTATTCTCTCGTTATATGACGCTTTTTGATATCACAATAGCCTAGTCATGATTGAAAATTAATTTGCAGCCTAGAAACTTTTCAGTTTTGGGGAAGAGCTAAAAATCGGAACAAACCTTTTCTGTAAGTGATAATGACAATGAATATATGAAGTTTTGGCATCGACAATGAAAATGATCGACAGTGTGAATGAACTGTTTCTTTTCTGAGAATCTTGTCATTTAATTACCTCAGATTTGCATGATACTCTCCAGTAATGATTTGACCTCGTGGAAGAAACTATAATCATGATTATGGAGTCCTAAAAGACTGAAATCACAGGTTTTCCGAAAGGAGAATGAATGTACTTGTTTACAAATCTGTTTATGAGAATTGACACCAAACGTTGCTTTGATTTGCAGAAACCTTTGACATACTCAATTCCTCGTGTAAGATGTAATGCACATCTTCAATTGAGATACGTGCGAACTCAATTGTATCAGGTACTTTTAATCGGAGATCTTTCTGTATTGCACCATGAACTTTGCTGCTGATTTTATTGAGTATTACAGTTGATGGCCAGCCGCTGAAGAGATTTTTTTAACTCTAAAAGAGTGCTTTAATTCACAAAAGAAACATTACAGTGTGTCCACTTCATTTTGTATCCCTTAAAAGTTTCGAAAACGGGCAACACATTCCACAATTCATGCTCACCTTTCAAGGATTATTTGTCCACCTCAATGAGTCATTTGCCGCATTTGCTACTCGAATGACTTCGTGACGCTAATCACAAGTAACTCTATAGATGGTATCCTGATACACAGGCAGCAAAGTTAATATGGTTCTTGTACTCCTCTAAATTTCTATGGAGGCGAGGAAATCCTCTCGCAGGATTTGACTGAACTGATAACGAGGAAGAAAATGTAAAAATAGGCATTTCTAGGTCTTTGACTTTTTGAATAAGGACAATTCGAAGCGTCTCACTCAGAGTGAGCGGATGAAATAGAACTTGGCGATGGACTTGCAGGCTATCACAAGGAACATACACAGCTATAAAACAAAAAGAAAAAAACAATCAAAAAAGGACAATCCCCGGGTGGAAATCCACACCTCTACAAGAGGGAGCCCCACCGGATGCGGGGGAGGAGCAATTAACGCAAAATATCCTAAACAAACAAGAAAAGAGTCACTAGTATACGCAACTTGGAACATACAAGGAATTTCAACAAAAAAAAGAAGTAATACAACAATGAAAAAAATACAAAATTGATATAGTATCACTTACTGAGACAAAAAAAAGGAAATGGCTGCGAGGACATGCCATTCTATAGTGGTGCACCAAAAAATAACAGAGCACGAGCTGGTGTTGCTTGTCATCGGGGATACAAAATAAAAACTGAGAACATTTATTAAAACTTATGAAGAAATAGATGATAGACTCCTGAAAGTAGAATAAAACATATGAGGACATGAAATAATGATTGTAGCAGTTTACACTCCCACCGACGCGACGACTCAAATATCGAAGGACACCTTTGAAAAAATCAATGGTACCCTGACAAATATAAACAAAAGAAAAGAAATGTTACTAATGGGCGACTTCAATTCTAGAGTTGTAAGGAAAGCAAACGACCCAATTATCGGAAAATATGTAGAGAAAGTTACAAATAACAATGGATTTCGCCTCCTAGAAATATGCCAATCGTTCGATCTGAAAATATTAAATGAACACTGCCAACATTGTGAAATACATAAATTTACATGTCACGAACCAACCAGACAATTCCAATCCATTATAGACTATATGATCATAGGACAAACTAGTCAGATAAAGATTAAGAATATAAGGGTGTACCAAGACGCCGAATGCAGAACAGACCATTATTTACTGAAAATGATAACATACCTATTACACGAAACAACTACTAGAAGAAGTAATCCAAATAACGGAAGAAACAAAAAAAAGCATATAAAAAAATACAACTTAAACTCTCTTAATACAGACTGTAGTTTTCTCTATACACTAAGACTTACCACAAAGCTTTCTGACAACGCAACAGGTATAGCAAAATGAGAAATTAAAAGAAAATGTACACGAGGCAGCATTTGAAGCTCTCGGACAAGAAAACAAAAATAATAAAAAGGAATATTGGCTAAGCGACGAAATTGAAAGTCTCAAGAGAAAAGAAACAATTATGCATCATATGGCTCTCCACAAGTAACATCCAAAACAGACTACGATACCAACAAAAAATAGAGAAGTAAAACATAAAATACAGAAAGAAAAAGATTTGGAATGGGAGAGGATATGCCACGGAATAAATTATTTCATAGGGGGCAGCAAAATGAAAGAAACATGGAACATCATTAAGGGCATGAGAAAAGACCATGCCGACATGATAAATATTAGGCAATGGCAACAATATTTGTAAAAAATACTAAAAGAAGATCGACCAGAATACAAAAGACAAATTCAACAACAAATACCAGAGAACCAAGTGGAGGCAATATTAATAGAAGAAGTATAACAAGCAATAATAGAAATGAAGAATGGAAAATCCCCAGGTCCGAAGGTATTTCTACCGAACTTTTAAACCATGACGAACTACCACAAGATTGGAAAGTAGGATACTTGACACCAATCTACAAAAAAGGATCTTGACACGATTGTTCCAATTATCGTAGAATTAGCGTGCTAGCTACGGTGGGAAGACTGTACGGAGGTATAGTAAGAAAAAGAATAGAAAAAGAAATGCTAGTAGGAGAAGAACAAAGTTGACTCACAGCAGGACGTTCATCGTTCATGCATAGGTTACATCTTTTCCTTAAAGCAAATAACAGAGAAAAGGAAAGTAAACAATTTATAGACACATGTAATCTTCATAGACTTAGAAAACGCGTTTGATACGGTCCTGGTTCAAAAACTTTTTGAAATTCTAGACAAAAGCAATACAAACAAACAGCTTATATTTACAATCAAACAAATGTATGAAGGTCAAATACTATAAAAATCAACAATAGACTAGCTGCACCATTTACCACCAACAACTTCGACAAGGTTGCTGCCTATCACCTACCCTGTTTAAAATCTATTTAAAATATATTCTGAAAGAATGGACAAAGAAATGCTGCCGTATGGACTTACCCATAGAAGGTAATTACATATATTCCCTATTGTTCGCCGACATCCAAGTTGATGAATATGACATTGAATACATGATGAGAAAACTTGCAGACGCTTATAAATTAAGCGGACTAAAAATTAATTACAAAAAAGAAGATACTTGGTGATCCGGACGGAGGCAAAAGACGTGCAAATAAAAAGGAAAAAGTGTAGAAGCATGCAAAGAAATTAAGTATTTAGGCACTATTATATCCTCCGAAGGAAACCCAAAACGCAATATCAAAAGCAGAGTAGGACAAGCTAGACAAGCGACAAAAAAATCAAACTCTCTCCTATGGTTAGAAAACCTAAAAAACAAAATCAAAATCAAAATATACAACAGCATAGTCTAAAGTATAATGATATACGGTTCAGAGGTATGGGAAATGACATAAACAGATAGAGGAAAAATCAGTGCTACAGATATTGATTTTCTAAGAAGAAGTTGTAGAGTTTCCAAGTTAGAACATATTAGAAACACAGAAATAAAAAATCGAAAGGGGAAAAAACAAATCAACAATAGAAGAAATAGAAAAGAGATGTCTAATGTGGTATGGACACACAAAGCGTGTAAATCCTCAAAGATGGCAAATCAAATAATAAATTGGAACCCTCCAGAAAAGAGAAAACGAGGTAGACCTCCAGAGACCTAGATTAAACAAACATAGCAAGATATGCTAGCCAGGAATCTAATCGAGGAGGATTGGAGGGACAGAGACCAGTGGCGTTTAGGATGCGATAGACGACCAAGGCTGTAGAACGTACTCGCTGCATACACATACAAAATTTTTCAAAATTTCGATCTCCACAATTGCTAATCTGGTTCATAGATGAATTTGGGAAGAAGTAGTATGTGCTATAGAGAATTATTAAATCAGGATTTAGTTTTGTTCAATCTGCACATCCACATTCATTTTAATTCCTTATTTAAATGAAGTTAAATTACTAGTTTTGCTAGTGACTTAAATCTGAATTACAGAAAGGAATCACGTTTGTCTTGTATTCTTTTGACTCCACACTTTATATGGGAATCTTTTTTTTTCTCGTCTTCATAAAACTTAGTCTTGTTCCATCTACTTTATTAATATTAAGCCTCTTGGGAAACTGATGTCCAACTTTCGCGCCATCTTTTGGGTGGCCGGACAAGGGGTCTCTTTGGGTTTTTCGTCTTTCGCCCATTTTGTTGCCCATCGTCCGTCATTCTATTGATATGATCTCTCCAATATCGTCATTTCGATCTTGTGAACCGTACTACGTCTTTTCTCATTGCCGTACTTCTTATCTAGTCTCTAAAACTTACTTCTTTTATTGCTCTTAATGTTTTCATCTCTGCTCCCTTCATTATGTTCTTTGTTTTTGTTGTATCTGCTCGAGTTTCTGACGTATATGTGAGCACTGATCTTACTATTGTTTTGTAGATGCTGACTTTGCTTTGGGTGAATATGTATTTATTCCTCTACACGGAATCTCTCAGATAGCCAGAGATTCTCAAGGCTTTATTTACTTGAATGCGAATCTCCCGTTGTAAGTTCTTGCAGCTTGTTATTTCCACTCCAAAATACGTACATTGCATAGTTTGCTGAATGGGCCAATCTACATCTTATAGCTTCTCTGCTGTTGTTTGGGACCGATACAATAGCCGCTGTAAGTCATCCTTGTTGTCTGCTGTCAAGATTGCGTCATCGGCATAGCATAATATCTTCATAGATTTTTGTCCCATCCTATACCCTAATAATAATAAATGGTGTAGATTTTTAATTTGATTTTGATTTACAAATGTTAAAAAACGGTTTTGGACCATCTTTGGCATCATTTCTCTTCATATTTCAATCTTATGCAAGCAGCAAGAAGAGCACATAGCAACTTATTCCAAGAAAACCTGAGATTTCTGAAAGGAACAGAATATTAGAAAGCTAGTGATTTAACAGAAAAATGAAACGAGCAAGACATTCTTCAACATGGAACTTGTAGATTAAATAATGAGAACTACTAGAAAGTGGTAAAGCATATAACCCGTGCAG
The DNA here is from genome assembly GCA_011009095.1 of Ignelater luminosus. Taxonomy (NCBI): domain Eukaryota; kingdom Metazoa; phylum Arthropoda; class Insecta; order Coleoptera; family Elateridae; genus Ignelater; species Ignelater luminosus. The sequence continues at coordinate 17,140 of VTPC01002809.1, read as the reverse complement.
TCATCTTCTGATGTCAATAGTCAGGTGTATTCTTCTGTCTAATTTGATGTTGTTTTAAATTTTGGATTTTGGTTGAGCAGAGAATGAGTTTTGAATCACAAAGATTGCTTACTAGCTCATCTACTTTCTGGATACCTGAATTACCTATCAGAATTGCATTCAAACTATTAATTCTTGATGGGTAAGGTAATCCTCACGTAATCTTATAGTTAATCAATGGAACAGTATTGTATTATTATCATCCAAGATCTTTAAAGAGAGTGTCTGAGTTACAACTGCTTTCTATCTTGAAATCATCTATTAATATGATACACTTATTGTAGAAAACTGTGTTTGCATTCTTTGTGATGTGATGATATTTTCTAAAGGTTAACCGAGTATACAATCCGTCTTTATAATGAATATTAACAGTCGTTTATTCTAGGATAAAAAACTCCCTGCTTTCCATAAGTATCTACCAAATATAGTCTTGGTGGTGCCTTCTCTAAAAAAACAAGCAATTGTAACTAGCCTAAATCAACACAGATATGTGTTTTTTAGTCATTCATTAGCAACTTTTGTTATTTGAAAATCCAAAGTGTATTTCTTTTCAACTATTAATTACAAAAACTGTTTCTACAACAGCAGTCAAAACCAGAACTTGGGGTCTTATATCCCGGCAATCGCTCCTCTTGCAGAAAACTTCCTCTTGAATATACATTAAATTATATTGATTAGTGGTTTACATTTATCTCGACAAAAGTGGACTGATAATTCATTTAATGGTCTGCAGTTAACAACCCTCTGTAGTCACCCATATTCCATTATTGAGAATGACCAGACGTTGTGTTTCAAATTAACGAGACGTTGAGTTGGGTTTGCGTTCTATCGCAGTGGATAACGCGTAAGACAGGCCCGCATTCAGTGCACAGTCAAACAGCGGAAATAACTAATAGCTGGATTTAATCACCATGATATCTAGTGATGAAAGTCATACCTCAGATGAGAGAAAAAAGAGAAAGATGGCTAAATCGCCTGAAAAGGTTAGAAATCAGGATGAAAAGTACGACAAAATATTGGAGATTTTAGGAAATTTAACACAAGAAATTAGAGAACTAAAAATGGAACAAAGAAAAGTAAAATCTGGGCAGAAAGAAATTAAAGATGAAATTGGAAAGATAAAACGTGAAAATGAAAATATTAAGAAAGAAAATGCGGAATTGAAAAACGAAGTTAAGACAACGAACGAAAAAATAGACATATTAGAGAGAGAAAAAAGAAGAAACAATGTAGTAATACAGGGTATAAAAATAAATACCAGTAACTAAAAAGAAATGGTAGACGATATGAAAAAATTTATCAAAGAAGAGCTAAAAATTGAAGTAAAAATAAAAGCTGCAAGAAAATAGAAAATGCTATATGTTTATTAGAAATTGCAGACGGTAGCGAAAAAGAAAAGGTCATGAAAAATAAAAGTAAACTAAAGAATAACTGACAAAATAGAATATTCATTAATGACGATATAAGCAAGGCAGAATGAATTATACAGGGAAAAATAAGAAGAATGGCGCAAGAAGAAAAGCAGAAAGGAAATTCCGTAAATTATAACAATAAAGAAACAACCAAAAAACTAGGTACAAACAACAAGCCGAACATAAAAACGGAGATGACACGGCATGGAAAAGGACTACGAATTATAAATAAAAGTAGAGAAAAGAAAGGAAGTGATATAATGAGACTAGGGACATGGAATACGAGAAGTATACAAAGAAAAGAAGTCGAATTAGGTGAAGAGTTTAAAAGATCAAAATTAGATATATTAATCATACCAGAAACGAAAAAGAAAGAAAAAGGAATGCAAAAATGGACAAATGGACACATATTTATATGGAGTGGAGTAGAAAAGGAAAATAGAGCAGCAGCAGGAGTGGGATGTCTAATACATGAAAGACAAAAAAACAGAATTAACAATTGGGAAGCTGTTAATGAAGGGATCTTAAAAATAGAATTGAAATACAAAGCACATATTAAAACAATTTTAGCAGTTTATGGACCTAATCAAAATGAGAAAGCAGACAAGAAAGACGAATTTTGTGAAGAATTATCTTTAACAATGGAGACAGTTAAGAGAAAAATAATTGTAGCAGAAGACTTCAATGGAAGAGTTGGAAAACAAGACAATCAAAATGCAACGGTAATTGGAAAACATGGAGAAACGACACTAAATAATAATGGAAGAAGATTAATAGACTTCTGTCACAATCACGATTTTATCATAACGAAAACCTTCTACGAACATAAGCTAATACACAAGTGCACAAGAGTAGAGTCAGGTAGAGGACAAAAGTCTATAATTGATTATGTGTTAGTCGAAAGAAGTAATAGAAATACAATAACAGATGTGCGAGTTAAAAGAAGCTACGAAATAGGTAGCGATCACATGTTGCTAATAGCTAAAATAAAGAAGCTAGATATAGAAAACAACAAAGAACAGATTAGACATAAACAGAAAATAGACTGTAAAACAATAAGAACATATAAACTAAAAGATAAAAAATTGCAAGCAAATATCAAAGTAGAGTGGACGAAAAATACTCAAAGATATCTGAGATAACGGAAATAACAAGCCTTGAAGAATTGTGGGAAAGGTTTAAGAACATAATCATAAAAACAGCAAAAGAAGTGTGTTGCTCTTTTAGGACAAATAAATACAAAAAACAAACATCATGATGGACAGATGAAATAAGACAAGAAGTAAAAATAAAGAAAAAGAAATGGAAAGAAAAGTTAAAATACTAGTCAGGAAAGCTAAACAAGAATCTTGGAAAGAATTTGGAGCAAAATTAGAAAGGGACAGTACAGGAAACCAAAAATTATTTTTCAAAGTGCTAAAAAATCTGAGAAAAGACAAAAAAATAAAAACCATAGCAATAAAAAGCACAGACGTGGAAATATTTAGTGATAAAAGGGAAATTAAGGATAGATGGAAAGAGTACTTTTAAAGTATACTAAATACAGGAGATGAACAATGAAGGCAGCATAAATCAAGACATGGAAGACATACAAGATGATGGCATCACGCATGAAGAACTGAAAGAAACAATAAGAAGATTAAGAAATGGAAAGGCACCAGGTAACGATAAAATAACAGCGGAAGAGACAAAGGAACATATCTACTACTAGAAATTCTCAATAAAGCATGGAAGGACGGCAGAGTACCAAAAGATTGGCAATTGGGTCTTATAGTACCGATATTCAAGAAAGGAGACAATAAGGATTGCAATAATTACAGGGGAATTACATTGCTCAGCACTATTACAAAAAATGTACGAGAGAATATTGGAGATTAGATTAAGAACTATGGTAGAAGCATTCTTAGCACAGGCACAGGCGGAATTTCGTAAGGGAAGGAGTACAATAGACCATATCTTTACAATAAAAGAAATAATCACGAGAGCTCAAAATAGAGGAGAACAGATGTTTCTTGAATTTATAGATATGGAAAAGGCCTTTGACAGAGTACCACGAGCAAAAAAATATGGGAATGTCTAAACAATAAGAATATAAATCACAAACTAGTCAGAAATATACAAAGCCTTTATAAAGAAACAACAAACTGTGTCATCATTAAGAATATGAAGTCTGAACCGTTTGCTACAAAAGAAGGTGTGAGACAGGGGGGGGGGGACTAAACCCATTGCTGTTTATAATGTTTATGGACAAAATAATTAATACAGTCAAATAAAGACCTAAACCACTGTACATAGAATATCAAAACCTTGAAAATGTGAATATTAGAGAATGTGTGTTTGCGGATGACGTGGCGATAATATCTAACAGCGTAAAGAATTTGGAATATGTTGTTGCGTAAACCCCAACTAGTACAAGAATCTAAACAACCCAAACAGTTAGAACGATCTAAAAACTTTCATTATCCTCCGCTGATGAGTCCAAACAAGGACGGAACGATCGTCTGGAGGTATGTTAATCAATGCTTGCACGAATTTGTATTTGTGGAAGACCGTATATGAATCTTATGGATCTTTGTCCTTTATTAATGACGATCCAAAAAGTTTGACCGACGGTTTGATCAAAAAAATCCCTTCTGTTTGGAAGGTTCAGTCAACTTGAGAATCTCAGTAAGTCTGACCAATAAAATCGAATTTAGACTAAAGATTCTGTAACTAAATTTATTCGCAGACATAAACTCTCTCCCTGTTAATGTTAAATTATTATAATCGGAGAAAAAAGACCAATCGGTTCTAAAGATATCTAGAGATATTTCTTGTGCCAAAACTTTGAGCTGCAAAAAGGTTTGGCTTGGAAAGTTAATTCTAAATCTTTCAATACGGTCTGGCCGTTTCTACTTCCACCACCAAAAAACTTCCAGATTATTTTAATCTGAATTTTGAACAATTTTAATCCACAGACGTGCATCAAAAACGCCAACAATGGGATTATCATTTATCTGTAAATTAACCCATTTCTTCAAGCATTCCAGCATTTAAGTTGATTTGAGACATAGACAGGAAGATATTTTTGCAGATTTGGACATTTGGAACTACTGAAAGAAAAAACGACTTTTCGTCGTCATCATTAGTAGTAGTTTTGATCAAATAAAACAAACAAACAAGCAACAATGATAACTTGAGGTTTAATTAATGTTAGATCAGGAGATTATCCAACAAATGCAGTTATTGACTAGTGATGGACTTTTGTGTGAAGCCACATGGGATTTTTTGAACAGTTAACCGAATCTAATTATATTAGCTCACTGAATGCATACGATTATCAAACTCAAATCAAGTACCTGAAATCTAGTCCACATGTTTTTAAATTTGGCAACTTCGGTTCCATTAGTCCAAGCGAGGATTGGCAACAAAAAATGAGGAATTAATATACTTATAAAAATAATTCCGTAAATGTATTCGTCGAATCTTTTTCCACCTTGTAATAATATGTCCACTCTTTCTTTAAGTACGTGGGATACGTACAGTGTCTCAGCAGCGTAAATTACGTATGCATAAATAGCTGGCTTGGAAGTCCACCTAAAGGTATGTTAATTTTAACTAACTTACATATTCATTAACAATCTTTAAGACCATAATAATTACTTAAACGTAGTTTTAGCAATTCCAGATCGTTCTATTGGCATCACACCCATAATTTGAAATAGTACCAACAAACTCTTTGTGGTTTTATAGAAAAAATCATAACTATCCAAAATCTCCGGATCAGGTTCTTCCGAAAACTTTTTACTTCTAAATGACGCCTCACTATCAGCAACACTTTGTTTGCGTAATGCATCTGAAATCATTCGTTGGTGAGGGTTTTTGCGGAACTGTATAGTATTTTCATCGTCCGAAACATCCGAACTATAATTTCTCATTTCAAAGCCTAATAAAGTACCAACAGAAAAAAAGAGAAACTCCTCAATTGAGCTGTGTGTAACTTTTGGCGTTTATTTCTTATGGATTGCGTGATGCACGTTGTTATAAATGTTGTCCCCGTTTAATTATCACGAGACGTTGTAATGGTTAAGGTGATTAATCATAGCGATAATTAGCTGGTCTCGACCTACTATTAAAATTTTCAGGCACACCTTGAATTAAAGAATAATAACAGTGGGTGGACTAAGATCGCTTTTTTAATTTTCCTTTTTTTATCTGAAAACTAAAATAGTTTTAATTTTCAATAATTATTCTTTTGTTACAGGGTCGCAGTGTCTTTGATTGTAGTAACCATGTGTTCAGGAAAATTAAAACAACAGTCAAATGGAAGACATCAGCAAGACACCACTTATCCGTTACAGGTAATTTAACATTTATATTTGTTTGATGTCATCAAAAGCAATTTAAATTTGCTGAAATATTGCAAAACAGGAAAAGCACTTAATCTTGTGCCCAAAGAAAGCAATAGCTATTTAAAAACCATTTCGCGTGCGAATTTAGGTAGATGATTATCCGTCTTTTTGCAAGTGGGCGGATTTATCTGCATTTTAAATGAGTTACCTTGTTGAAAGGATTGAGATAATAAGAATATCCTAATTGAATTGTAATATTAAGATTTATATTGTGATTTTTGGATTATGGAGTGATAATTATTGTGTTGAATGAATAAGAAGGTATTATTTTATGAATAATTATGCAAAATCGTATTTCTAAGAAATGGAATTGAGAGTCAAATCCAAACAACAATACAATAAACATATGTGCTGCAAAAAATTCCATACACGTTTGTTAGTATGTGTTATTATAATCTAAGTAAATAATTCAGTGGTGTACTAATTCTTTCAAGCATTTACGTAATATCTGTAATTCATAAATCATGATAAGAACAGTTTCTATTTAGTAATAATCTATTTGCGTTTCGAGTAATCTCGACGACTGTATCATCTACTTGTAATTTGGTGTTAGATTTTCCAGTGTTTCTAAAGACGTCCACTATGTTAATGACTTAATACCTTTCTGAAGGACGAGTCCCGCTAACAGATCTTTAGATTTTAGTATTCCTTAATAGCGCTTGAGAACTGTTGAAGATTTGATTAATCTAAGTTTTCAGTTCATTCACAAAAGTTGCACAGAACGGAAAATTTTTTGTAATGCAAGAAATATTTAGTTCTTCAATCACTAACTAATGAGCTGCTAAATTCATTTTAGAACCTTTTGTCTAAGCATTTTAGGCTTTAGTCTCTTTAAACGTTTATTCTCTTCTAGATCACCGCACTGTTTTTGTTGTTACTAACAGTAATTTTGTAAAAGATTATTTTTTTGATATCGTTCCATATGAGATATGTAAACTATGATACGAAATCTGTACAGTTATATTAGCTCTACAGGAATTGTCACCAAGCACCCTAATTAAGAAGGAAACATATTACAACTGTAAAAATATTTTTATTTTTCGACGTAATCTTCTAAAAGACTAACGCTTTTCTAACTTTTGCTAACCACTTAAAAAAATCTTCGATAACCTTTTCAAAAAACGTACTAACAGCTTCTACGACTTCGTTATCTGATTCATAGCGTTTCCCAGCAATGCTAAATTTCAGTTTTGGAAGCAAAAAATAATCGTTAGGAGCCAGATTCGGGGAATACGGTAAATGTGGTAGTAATTCAAAACCGCATTCAGGCGCAGCAGACATTGCAAAACGGGAATTATGCACTGGCGCGTTACCTTGTAACATTAACACACCTTTCCGTAGTTTTTCTTTGCGTTTACTCTTAATTTCCTCGCGCAATCTGCGAAGAAGAAACGCATAGCAATTGCCAGTAATCGTTTGACCCTTTGGTAAGTAATCAATCAACAAGATTCCCTTACAGTTCCAAAAAACTGTGGCCATAATTTTCCCGGCAGATGGAACTGTCTTGAATCTTTTGGGTAGTGGTGAACCACGACAGTGCCATTCTTTCGACTGTTGTTTTTCCTCTGGAACGTTTTATCCACAGTTAATAATCGAGTCAAGAAATTTTTAGAATTTGCCTGGAAACGGACTAGAAGTTATGAAATGCTTAAGCATGTTTATTTGTTCTCGGGTGAAATCATTCGGGCAACCCAGCGTGCTGAAATTTTTTCATCCCTAATTCATGCACTAGGATTTTGTAAACATTGGTTTCACTGGGTCTGATCCAAAATTCCGACATTCAGAATCCCAAAAAGTGGAAATTCCGACAAGTCAAAATCTGGACAATCAAAAACCGGACAAATATTTAAAGTCAAAATGCAAGTTTTGTAAGGTAAATACTTGTCAAGTAAAAATGACAATCAACATTTAGCACTTAAGGTACCCAGGGGAGTGTTGCATAAAACTTGACATAGTGACAATTGTCAGGCGACAATTATAGGGCAACAGTGACAGCCGCCTGTAATTTGTGTTGCATAAAAATTTTGGCGATTTTTTGACAGGCTATGGAAATTGTCAAATCTTGACAGGTGCCTGTCACCTCCAGTGGCAACAAGTTAATGAACCTCAATTCAAAACTCCCTTTTCTCTTGCAACAATTAACCTTTAAAGTCATTAAATAACTTATTTTTCTGTTAAATTTTAATTTCAATTTGCGAAAATGGAATCTGCTAAAATTACAATATTAACACGAATTAGAGAAAACAAAGAAATGTTGTTTGACAAGTTTTCCGAAAAGTTAACAAAAGAAGACAAAGACAAGAAGTGGGAGGAGATAACTGACGAAGCTAAGTCTCTTGGGGTTATCGGAGGAGCCAGATCATGGACATATCTTCGTGATACTACTTGGCAAAACTGGCGGAAGACGGCTTTCGTATGTTCTATGAAAGATATTCTATTAATAAAAATAATTGATGACATTCATGACACTGATGACTTTTAAATTTACAGTCCAAGAGAGATAACCGAAAGAAAACCAGAAGAGGCAGTGGAGACGATACTCACGTTACTGAAATGGATACGATTGTCTACGATATAATTGGAAAAGACTCCCCAGTGTTTGATGGTCTTCCCATCTCCGAATCTTCAGGGTCAAATTCCTCCGAGGCAGTTGTTCCAGTGGTTTCCAACAAACCTATAGATGATGTCCGGGGGGAAGAAGAATCAATATCGTCAGTGTCAAGCTCTAAAGTTACCCGGACTGTGGGAAGCAAAGGGGTGAAGAGATTTAGACTCCGAGAGACTAACAATGAAGAGCAGCAGCTTAAAATTCAGAAATTAAAAGAACAATCAACAGCACTCACTTTGGAGAACCACAAACGTCATTTGGAAATAATAGAACTTGAAAATCGATTG
>VTPC01002808.1:0-42496 GCA_011009095.1 Ignelater luminosus | reverse complement strand
TTCAGTATTAATTTTTTAATGTATTTTTAACCTAACCACAAAAGCATATTAGTTTATTACAATGTTTACATAGCATATACGGATTGTTTTCCTAAGCAAGGCTTCGTTCACAGTGAGACACACTCCTATGGTACACAGTGAGACTGTCTCACTGTGAACCACCATTTTAAAATTAGTTAATTTTTGTTTTCAGATGGGTAGAAAACCTAAAGAGCGCAAAATAGGAACGGTTACAGCGAAACAAATGTCTGCAGCTGTTGACTTGGTATTAAAAGACAATTATTCCATACGTGCTGCTGCTGAAAGACTTAATATTAAATTCCAAACACTCCACAGATATGTAACAAAGAAGCGAAGAAATCCGGATATTCCCTTAGCAGGCATGGCACCAAATTATGCTGTTCGGCGCATCTTTTCTGCTGAACAAGAAGATGAACTGGGTGAATACATCACCAAATGCAGTAAAATGGCATACGGAATTTCAACTAAAGAATGCCGAAAGCTTGCTTTTGAAATGGCAATCAGAAATAACATTAAAGTTCCAGATTCTTGGCACGTCTGTAAGTCAGCTGGAGTAGAATGGATGAGGCATTTTTTGAAAAGGCGTAGAAATATCAGTATTAGACAACCTGAAGCATGTAGCTTGAGCAGACTAACATCTTTCAATCCTTATAATGTAGGTTTGTTTTTTGATAACCTGGAGAGTGTTCTTAGACGCATACCTCAAGTAGCCGACGGAAATAGGATATTCAACCTTGACGAATCAGGAGTAACTACAGCGCACAAACCAAGAAAGATACTCGCAGAAAAAGGTTCCAAACAAGTAAATCAATGTACGAGTGCAGAGAGAGGTGCGCTGGTAACAATATGTTCTATAGTGTCTGCAGCAGGCACATATCTACCACCCGCATTAGTGTTCCCAAGAAAATACTTCAAAGCACACATGCTTGCGGGTGCCCCAGCAGGTTCTCTTGGCCTAGCCAACACGAGTGGATGGATGACGAGTGACCTTTTTATTCAAGTATTAGATCATTTTATTAAATTTACCAACAGTTGTTCTAAAAATCCAACGTTATTAATATATGATAATCATGAAAGTCATATTTCTCTAGTCACTGTAGAAAAAACTAGAAAGTTCGGAGTCAACATATTGACGTTGCCCCCACATTGTAGCCACCGCATGCAACCGCTTGACGTCAGTGTCTTCGGACCTTGTAAGTCTTATTACAATGCTGCAGTGGACTCTTGGATGTTAAGAAATCCCGGCATTCCGATGACGATATATCAAGTTGCTGAGTGTGTGGGTGAGGCTCATCCGAAAGCTTTCACACCTGCCAATATTATCGCTGGCTTCAAAAGAAGTGGAATATACCCATTAAATAGATCAGTGTTTTCCGAGGCAGATTTCTTAAATGCGTCGGTTACAGATTGTCCTATAGACCTTGAATCTCCATCGACTTCATTTCAAGCACGCAAGAATGATGACTTAAACAAAGAAACCAATAAGACTAACCTTAAATGTGATTCTACTGACAATACTGAAAAGAGTGATGGCAAGCGTAGTACTGATTTTGTATCACCTGAGGCTTTTAGAGGATTTCCGAAAGCTGCATTCAGAAAAACTAATCGAAAACCACGGCAGAGGGGTAAAAGCAAGATTATCACAGACTCCCCTGAGAAACATGTATTGATTGAAAAGGAAAAGGAGAAAGAGTTAAACACAAGAAAAGGCATGAAAAAGACTAAGCATGTTCTAGCAGTTTGGGATACAGATGAATTGAAGAAGCCTGAAATGCCGGCTGCCGAGTCATATGTCTGTAAAGATTCTGACTCCAGTGATAGCGACAACGATGTAAGTGTTACTTTAGCAGACTCTTCAGGTGACGAAAACTACTGGTTCCCAGATGTAGAAAAGGAACCAGATTTCTTTAAGCAACCTGAAATAAATGATTTCGTCTTGGTTGAATTTCCAAATAAAATATTTTATATAGCGAAAGTTATTTCAGAAATTGTTCATGGAAATGAATATGAAGTTAGTTTCTTGCGTAAATGCAGAAAAATGGGGGGGGCTGTTTTGTATTTCCTGCAATACCTGATATGGCTGCTGTGCAAAAAAATGAAATAAAATGGGTGCTTCCAAAGCCGAACCCTGTCAAAAATAAACGTTTGGCAAACTATTTAAAATTTAATATTAGTTTTAATAATTTTGATGTGCGCTAAAGAAACACCTGAATTTATAGAAGTTTAAGAAAAAAGATCATTTTTGTTCCATTCTAGATTTAGATTTGTTTGTACTATTACATATATTAATAATTGTTAAATTCTTGTTTTTTATAGTTTGTTTTTCAGTTTATTCCCCTTGCCTCACTGTGTACTCCAGCTCGTCTCAGTCTGTACGATAGTTGGTACACGGTGAGACATTTGGTACATATTCTCTGTAATGTAGTTTATGATGTTACTTAATAAATTTCAGTACCATAAAGCGATAATTATATTCCCAAATGATTGTTCTTTCATAACCTATATCAACTTATTTTAATTTATTAAGACGCTTTATTTTATGACAAAAAATCTAATTTTCGTCTCACTGTGTACTACTCTCCCCTATACTAAATAGAAGTGCAAGTGCAAGTGGTCAAAGTTCTCGGAACGTACTGTAAATGCTTGGGCCGTGGTGTAGGTGTAACAAGTACTTGGAAGTGATGGATGGATGATACGATGGAAGTGCTTGTGTCGTAGTGCAAGTGAGACAAGTACTTGGGTCGTGGTGCAAGTGTTTTGGCCTAGTGCAAGTAGAACAGCAACTCTTTATTACTGCTGCTATTGCGATTCGGCGAAAATTGATTCCCATTATATATTGTTTCTCAGTTCTACATGTCAATAATTAATTATAAATTACAGCTAAACGTGCAGCTAATTTCTCTAGCAGTTCTAACTGGTATAATTAGCTTCCGAAAAATGCTATTAATGGCGTGTAGCAAAGTGTAGCTGATTCTATAATTCTGATAAAAGTAAACAAAGCATGTCTTTTTTTATGACTTTACCTACGACCCTGTATATTTATTTATTTAGGTTGCAGGTTATTAAATAGTATATTTGTTATATACAGGGTGTTTCCTAATGAAGGTAGAAAATTTTAATGGATAATTTCTGGGCTAATTATAAGTATAAAAGTTCATATAATCAAGTGTTCTAAAATGCACCCCTTTCGAGATAATGGCGTTAGAATTTATTGAAAAAAATTGGTTTTTTGTTATAGTTTTGTTATGCGTTATAACTGTTTTTCATTTTTGGCCCAAGGTTATATCATGTTATTGTAAATTTGGTAAGATGGCAATTAATAAAAAATTAAATCCAGTAGCTTAGATACAGGAAGGTTTTGTACTTTCTTTCCAGATAAAGCCTACACCACAGTTTTTTCCATTTTCCACATTTTCCATTGTCCTATTTAATTTAGGATAAAAAAGTATTGTTGTATTTGTCTCCGAAAACGCAGATGCAGATTTCCTAGTATTAACAGAATTTTGTACATTTCACCAGCATTTATTAAATAAATAAAATTGCTTATTGTGCACAAGGGGTCAGTATTTAATTTCATCATTAAATAACCTGTTCAAAATGGCACCTGTAGCTGGTATGCAGGCCTGCAGTCTTCTGACTTGCGACTGACGTACTCTGTCGAAAATCTCGGCGGTAACGTATTACACCCTGCATCTCGGAAAGGGTGTATTTTAGGACACTTGTTTATTTGAACTTTCTTACTTATAATTAGTTCAGGAATTATCTATTAAAATTTCTTACCATCATTAGAAAACACCCTGTATTAAAGTACATACCGTTAACGATCTTTTTGCATAAGAGTTGCCCATTAAGATTTGACATTCCCACCCTGTATACAATCTCGAAAGTTAGTTTTAGGTTAATTTTACATTTAAGTTAGGAATGACAGACAGAATGACAGAGTTGTCATAACTGATAATGAAGTAAATATCTTTAAAACATACTTGATTTAGGATCATGGCATGTCATCACACAATCTTTGGTTTTGTTTGTAAAAAAGATGGTTTATTTTTTTTGCACAGAAATCATACAGCCAACCTTAACATAATTGAATATATGTTATATGTAACAACTCAGTAAAACAATATCATGGCCAATCCTTACGTAAAAAGGTTGTGAACAGCATATAGACGCATTTAAAATATCGCGAACAGAAAATTCTAAACCGACACAAAAAGATCGATAATTTTTGGTACAAGATTTCAAATTTAGGAGTACAAAGTAATAGGTACAATTGATATAAACATTTCTTCTCAAATAAATTTTATTAAAAACATTTAACGTTTAAGCCTGAAAATGCAGTTTTCAAATTTTAGTTTTTTTCGCATTTGTTCTAGTGTGTAGTTGTAGTCCACGTGGATCAAGCACTTGGGTCGAGGTTGAAGAGCTTAAACCGTACTGCAAGTGGATCAAGTACTTGGGTTGTGCTATAAGTACTTAGGCCGTAGAGCAAGTGGATCAAGTCTATGGATCGTGCTGCAAACGTTTGGGCTGTAATGCAAATTGACCAACTACTTGAGTCGTGGTGAAAGTGCTTGCGCCGTAGTGCAAGTACACTAAGTACCTGTGTCGTCCATGTACAAAGTACTTGGACGTGATACAAGTGGTCTGAGTTGTTGGGTCGTGGTGTAAGTGATGCAAGTGGACGACGTACTTGGGCTGTGGTGCAAGTGGACCAAATACCTAAGCCGCGGTACAATTCGATTAATTGCTTTGACCGGGGTGCAGGTGCAAGAAGTGCTTGGATCGTAGGCAAAGTAGTTCGAGTACTTGGGTTGTTGTGCAAGTGGACCAAATGCTTTGGCCGTGGTGCAAGTTAATCAAGTAGCTGGGTCGTTGTGCACGTGTACGAAGTACTTGGGTCGTGGTGCTTGGGCTTTAGTGCAAGTAAACCAAGTACTGAAGCCGCTTCTCTAGTGCATCAAGTATTTGAGCCGTCGTGCAAGTGGACCAAGTGCATGTATTCAGCTAAATGAGATTTTACGTCCTGCTTTTCCGTCGGAATTCCACAGCAAGTATGTATGCTTCTTTAAACAAACGTGCGTTGCGTTAAGGGAATTTATCTGTTAGATAATAATAATTTATCTACAACTGTTTCAATAGGGAGCCCCTTATTTAATACTCGCTCGCAACAGTTATTTTAAAACTCATTAAAAATAACAGCCGTTACATGCTCATTAAATACTAATACTATTAATAAATAATAAATAAACGAGAAATAACTTGCTTTATTACCTCAATCAAATCTAAGCCTCATTGTTAAATTATCTAAATACGAAATTTCAATCTATCAGTTTATTATTTGAAAAAGTGATTATGATATCGACATGAACGTCCTAGATTACAAAGTAGTTTTGAATTTCTTTTCTAAAATTATTCTGCAATATCTTATTCTACAAAAATATAAATCAATCAAGAGAGGCTCTGTTGTGTGTAATCTATTTTTAACATCAAATGATATAATTCAGTTTAAAATTAAATTTTTTAATTAACAACGGTTACGTATTTCGTTATGACGTCATTTTATACATTACGACTAATACCATAGAATTTTACTAATTTTATGAAGGTTCTTGTTGGTATAAAGGTGATTAATTCAAAGGCAAATAACAATAATTATTTTTTTACTAACATAAAACATATCCATATAAAAGAGATCAATACAGAAGTTGACAAGGGAAAGCGAAATGCAGAAATGCTAGAAATTAGGGAACGCGTACTTGCTAACTTTGTCAGGGGGAAACTCAAGTGCTCTGAAAGAGTACAAGTGGTCGTCTTCACTTACAGGCTGCTGGCTTTTCAAAAATTTTGAAGAATATCATGAAAATTACGACAAGCATGCTTTTGTTGTCAGTTAACTTTTGAAAATATAGAAATTCCGCTTTTTTCCTTTATTAAAGGAAAAAAGAGATAATTTCATTTGGTTCTATTGCAACGGTGGTAAAACTAGAATTATTAAGTTAGATAAGAGTTACTAAATTACGAAGGCAATTTGGTTTCCTCAAGAGCTTTAAATTGACAAGAGAAAATGGGTTGTGCAACGCAACAACGTGACAAACTGCTCACGTTGAATATAACGTGTAAAACTTAATGGAACATTCCTGTATATTAATACATTATGAGACGATTTTTAAGAACGGAGCGTTTTATTAAGTACTTGAAAAATATGAACCTACGTGCAACGGCATTGGCAAGGTTTAATTTAATTTGTTTGGAAATTAAAGTAGGTGGTTGGTTTGAATAGAATATGATTTTATTAAGTATTGTGTAAGGAAATGGAAAATTGTAATTTAAACATTTTATTCAGGGAAATAGGTATGTTTTTACATTTTGAACATTACCCAGTAAAAATAGGACATTTTAAATTGATTATTGAAAAAGCAGAGTAAGAAATTATTATGTATGTATTATACAGCACGGTTTTTCATTATAAGTTCTGTAAAATTTATTAGAGGTAGGCGCAACAAAAAGTTTTCTACTGTATACTTGTTTCAGACCAAACTACAAAATCTAAATCTTTATAATAGGTACATGACGACTGAAAAATTTCCATTGCAAATAATAAAAGCACATGGGGCACAAGTCTCGGGACAAATATTTTGCTTATACCAATTTTCTTAAAATCTTCAGATTTTCAAAACTGCGTTCTGAGATCGACCCAAACAAATAAACCAATGCATAATCTTGCATGGTCAATACAAAATCACGTTTGAGCAGTATTTAAGAATGTGGTTATTCGAGAATTACATCTTTGAAGTGTAGCTTCTAAATTGGTTCAATTCCATGGGGACTCATGACGATTATGTTCGATTTGGCTGCTTTTAGAACCGGTAAAGTAATGACGGAATCGAATTAGAAAGTTCATATCCCGGATGATTCTGATACTAAATCTGTCCGTCTATGATCCAAACGAATAGAGAAATAGATTTCATGACGCTGTTTCTCTTCTTCTTGAAAAAAAAAATTAGAGAAAATGCTCAACCATATAAATTATACAGCACTATACTGTTAGGCAAGGAAAGTTAGGAAAATTGCTATAGGGGGAGAAAGAAAATTTATATGTAGCTAGTTTTCTGCAAACAATATAGTAAACTACTTGGGTTTATAACCGTGTACGTTTTAGATTTTCATTTTTGTACAGCTTGATAACTTAAGCACAACCACCGACTCGTGCAATAAGCATGGCAAAGAGGTCAATATCAGTTCCAGCAAGTGTTACAATTTCTATTTAGAGAACAGTATCCACTGTAAGGGTATCAGTGTCGTCCTTGATTAGTTTGCAGTCAACGGTACTAGGAAGGAAGCCTAATTCTTCACGTTGCTCATAAGCCCAGTCTGAGAATAAATAAATATGGTGCTCTCTGTAAAGCAGATATCTGCACATAGCCATTTTACAGCGCTTTTCTAATATCAGAGTTGACTAAAAAGAGTTAATTTTTATATTCCTAGTCGTTTGAAATATTTTCCGTCTAAACTGGACCTTTCGTTTGGCTATCATAGTAGTTTGAGAAAGGAGGCGATACATTGTCGACGTTGTTAAAACCAAAGATGCACACAGTATTTTAGTGTGTTGTTGCCCAGGTCAAATACTATCATTATGCATAAAATCGTTGTATATAATTCTTTTCCAAGTAGAAACATAACATTCTTGGCGTATGTGGTTTTGAATCAGGATCAAGTAAAAACGCTTACTAACCAAATGTAACTATCTAAACTCTTCTTCTTCTCCTTTCCCAATCCTTAATACCCATGAATATCGGATGATACTTTTTGTTTCCAGCTTTACATTCGTTGTTTCCACATCTGCCGGTCTATAGCTAGTTTCAAGCTCTTTCTTCTTTTTTCACCTATTTCTTCTATTCCTTTCTTCCGAGGCCTACCTTTTGTTTCTTTCCCATTTTTCTTGATTCCGCTACTTTTTTCTGACTAGTTTACCCTGCTCAATTCTGCTAATATGACCAAAGCAATTTAATACCTTTCTGACTAGCTTGTTGTCTGATACTTTCCTTTCCTGGTCTATCTCGTTTCGTTTTCCCCATTATCTTTCTTAGGAGCTTCATTTCCATTGGCGTTAATTTTTGTTTATGTTTCTTCTATAATAACCTCCAGCACCCTCTAGCACAATGTATTATTATGGAAACTGTAATTACTACTTACATTGTACGTCTTTAGCTTTACCTTATCAAATACCAAGGCTGTTTCTATATCTAGTTTCTCATTCTGTGTCACTATGCTTCCTAGGTATTCGTAGGTCGTTACTATCTCTATCTACTTCTACTGTTATTATTGTTTATGATCATTTCTTTATTTTTTCCAGTGTTAATTTGCCAATAGCACAGTTCGTCAGCAATTTCTAGGCAGTCCTACTTGTTAGGTCATTTATAAAACATTAATAGAGACATTTATTTTATCATTTTATTATTTACAATTTATTGAATTCCTATCGATCTATACCGTATTACTTTAGGCCGCTACATTTACACTAAATCTGAATTACTTATTCACTTGATGAACTTCATATATTTGTAATCACTTTCTAGATTATATTTGATGTTTCGATTTGCTGTAGACAATCTCAAATTGAGTCAAATGCCGTTCTCAGATCTGTGAACGTTAGGAGTAGTTCTTGTCCATTGTCAAAGCTTTTTCAATTATTATGCTTCGTTATAAACAGAGTACTTATTAGAAAAATAGTGTCGAAAATTCTAAGGGCGTATAATACTAATCAAAAAAAGCAGAAAAGTCTGTATAATAATTTGCCCGGAAACGCACCGTTTTGGAGATACAGGGTGTCAAAGTTTCATTTAAAATATCTCCTTTTTTCAATACTTCTAGAACAAAATAAGGTATCAAGATGTTTTCTACATGTTTGTTATTCTACGGTGTCTATTATCTTCCGTAGTTTTGTGTTTGATATATTCATGGGAGGCAGGAAATTTCGGGGAGGGCTAATTTCATATCCTAAAAAAAATTGTTATGCCACTAAAAAATTAAAAAGTTTTCTGTTTTGATTTGACAAAAAAAGTTGTTCGTGCATTCTTTCCGTAGAATGTGTCATTTTCTAGTAAAATTAAATTTTATCAAAACCTCTTCAATTCAACGACCTTATGCTAAAGCTCATAGTGTTTTCTCTAAATGTCTCAGAAACAGGATGCAATACGTATTTGCATCGCACTGCTCAACAGAGATTAAGCCTAATTTGCTATATAACATATTTTCCTAAAGTCCACCGTTTCCAAGACACAGGCTGTTAAAGTTTTTTATGTTGATGTTTTTATTAGAGGCGAGGAACTTGGAGAGAGGACCTTAAGAAAAAAACTACACCGCTGAAAAATTAAAGACTGCCTATTTATGAAACTAACAATAACATAAGGTCGTTGAGGAGATTTTGAAAAAACTCAATTTTACTGGTAAATAGCGCATTATACGAAGAAAATGCAAAAGCAACTTATTTTGTCAAATCTATTGTTAGTTCCAAAAACTAGACAGTTTTTAATTTTTCAGTAGCGTAACAATCTTCTTTAGAGTAGGGGTTAGCCCCACCTGCAATATCAAACACGGTAAAATAGTAGATATCTAAGAATAACAAGCACATACAAAATTTCATTCTGATATTTCACTTTGGTTTTGAAATATTGGAGAAACAAGAAACTCTAAATAAAACTTTGACACCCTGTATCTAGGGAACGGTGGATTTCTTGGCAAATGTTTCTTAAACTTTCTTACTAAGTTTCATCAGTACTATAGGCCCTTAGAGTTTTCGACACTATTTTTTGAGCACCTTCTATACGTATATTATTTTTTTCTATGTTGTTCTCTATTAAGTTTCTTAATTTTTTCAGTACAGTTGTATACACTTTGACGCTTAGTGATGGTAAGAATGTAGCTCTGTAGTTAAGTTTCACATTTAGCGTAATCTCCATTTTCTATTTTGCCTTGGTATCTCTTTAGTCTATCATGCTTTTCTTTGAATTTCCAGCAGCCCCTCCTTCACTTTATATCTCAAATATTTTATCACTTCCAAATCTATTTTGTCTTCACTGCATGCTTTACCAGTCTTTATCTTCCTGAAAGCCTTTTCTAATTTTTCCATGTTAATTTTTTTTTGTGTTCGCTTCTAAATATTTCATTGTTTTACTCTTTTATGCTTAGATCTGTTTTGCTTTGCCGTACTTGTTCCTAAATTTATTTGTATACAGATTCGTCCACTACATCTTTGGTTTTTATTTAAAGACTATTTTCTCTGTTTTTATCTGCTTTTTTTTTCTTCTTAAGGATTTAATGATATTTAAGAATGTTCCATTTTTTATTTCATATTTAGAATTCTTCCAGTTTTTCTTTTTTGTCTATTTTACTATTTGCTTTTCTTCGTTTTTTCTTCTTATGTATTCTTCTGTATCTTGTCAATTTTTTGTTTCTTCCACCATCGCATTGTATTCATGCTCGATTCTTATTTCCTTATGGCACATATTTTCGCTGCTTTATTGTAAAATTGGTTCTCGGCAAATTTTTTATCTCTTCTCTAAATACGCGGTCCCAACTTTTTGAAGTTTTGATCTTATTTCTTTATTCTTCAGTTTATGAATTTGAATGTTTTCACAGAATATGTTTTAGGATTATTTCCACCTATCTTATCTTTTCTGTTATTAGTCTATGTTGTGTTTCCAGTTCTGTTTCTGTCTCTGTCTTGATTTGTCCCATTTTATTTTATAAATTCTAAGTATACACTAAATCTATGATATCTTTTAAATTGCTTCCTTTGGCTATAAAAGTACATCTTTCTTATAGCGATTGTTTCCAAGAAGTATTTTCTATTAGATCATTGGATTGGCAGAATTCTAGCATTTTCCCGTACTTTTCCCTTCTTTTTATGTCATTTCCTATTGCATTTCATTATTAAGTATTATGTCTTGTCTTCCTTCATTCTATCAAGAGTTGCCTGTAGATTATTATAAAATTCCGTTATCAATTTTTTATTTGATCCTTCTGTCGCAGCATAGATCTCCTTTTCTAGTTCTATAATTGAGAATAAGAAATCCTAATAATTTAATGTCGAATCTGGCTATTTCCTCTGTTAATTACTTCCATATCTTTTTCTGTTACTGATGTTATATTCCACTTTCCTATTTTTATTTCTTTCTCTTCTGGTTCTATTTTTTCTTTTTTTTTATGTATCAATCAGATTTTCACTCAGTCTCGCTTTGTTCTTATTCATTGTCCATAATCTTTGCCTAAATGTTGTTTGTTCATTCGTCTTATGTATGTTTTATTTCTACCAGTTTTTTGGAGGTTCTGTCTTCGTTCTAGTTTGTTTTCCTTGTTGTTCCATTTCCATATTTCCTCATTCCCTTCTAATTTTTGATATCTTAGCTTTAAATTTGCAACTTTGCTCCTCTCAGTTCTTGCTGTATTTCTTACACCTTCTTGGGTTGCTCTATTTTGATATTTTGGTATTTTTTGGTCACTTTCTTTAATCACGTTTTCTTTGACTTAAAATAACGTGAAAAGTTCCAGTGAACGTATCTTGCTTCTTTGTCTAGTTATAGTTGTTCAAAGATGTTGGTACAAGTGTTTCTAAAATAATCTTTGAACCATAGAATTGCTAACACGAATCTTAGCATAGTTACATAGATTACTTAATTATATATTTTTGTTTAATTGTATCATTGTCTGATAATGTATTCTTAGTAATCTTTTTGTTCCTTGAATAAAATAAATTTTATGTATTAGTGTTTTAAACCTCATTAAAAATTACATGAATTTTATTTCTTGCAATCTTGTGGTACATCGAACCATTTGCTTAAGAAAAGGTTTTTTACATTGAATCAAGTTTTTATTGGAGTAATTAAGCATTCTGTTACCAAAAGGCATCCTTAGTCTTTAATTTACTAAATTCTCTGAGGATGGTTCATAAATTGCTTTACAAAAAACTAATAGGAAGTAAGTTGTCATCCTCAAGTTGATCATTTGTTAGTGTTCAGGACTTACCTTTGTAAGCTGGCCTTTCTTCTCTTAAAATGACAACACCGGTATTTTTTACATAAAACTTTATTTGTTCTCCCTTCGTTTTTTACACAACCACACTCATCGTCCATCTTCCCATCATTCCCCATTCCTTCCCCTCTCTACCTTTCGCGCCGAATGTAAATTTAAAAAACATAAACTCTTACATTCGACCAACCTGACTAAATGATTGACCCAATCATTATTAAATTATTACAAATAGTGAGAAGCATAACATAACTAATATAAGTAACATAAGGTATACATAAACATAAAATTAATAAGATTTTTAAACAAAACATAATTTGGCATCTGTAAGATGGAACATGACATTAAATAAAACATTAGTGCAATAAACATAAGGAAATTTGACATAATCACTAGAAGAGACTTAAGTTATAAGTACAACATAAATGGCTTGCATAATACCAATAAGCAACCAACGAGCTAACACCAACATAAACTTAAATAAAATGTCATAAGTATATTTTTATTTTCTCATAAGTAACAATCATAATCTTATCTAATCATGCTTGAGTCTATAACTTCATGTGGGAAGCATCAAAAATTCCTTCAAAAGGTTTCTGTGTCAATTGGAAGCCATCAACATCAGTAATAACGTATCGGTCATTAGGTAAAACCGTCTTGACTATTTAAGGGCCTTTAAATTTTGAAACTAGCTTTTTATTTATGCCAGGAGTAACATCTATATTAGTTATCATAACATAGTCTCCAAGTTTATATTTAAAAGCAGCCTTGCGTTTTTTATCATAATACATTTTATTGTATTTCTGACTTTTCTCAATACTACTACTACAGGCTTTGCTACGAACTGATTCTATATCTCGATCAGAACATTGACCAATATTGTTATTTAAGAAATCTCTCAAATTGTCATTAACTTTACCTATCTGATTTATACCAAATAATAATTTAGAAGGAGTATCACCCACAGATTTATTAACAGTATTGTTAATAGCATACTCAACATCAAATAATGTATCATCCCACTGATCAGCTGATTTAGTTAATTTTGACATAACCTGTATCACATCTTTATTGAGTCTTTCCACTTGACCGCTTGCCCTTGGAACACCGGTGGCGATTAGAACATGAGCAATATCATTATCAACTAAGAAACTCTGAAATAATTTTGAAGTGAATGCAGTACCTCTATCAGATATAATACGTTTAGGTCTACTATACGCATAAAAATATTGTTTTAAATATTTTATAACCTCGTTACTATTTGTAGTTTTACACGGATACCCCTTGGTAAATTTAGTAAATCCATCAACCACTACAAAAATAAATTTATTATACTTATTTGATCGCTCTAGTGGACCACAGTGATCTACATGAATCGTATTAAAGGGAACATCACTTTTGGGAATATTATGTAAAAACCCTTCTTGTCCACCACTATTTGAATTATACACAATACATTTCAAGCAGTTTGAAATATACTCTTTAATCTATTCACGCATATTAGGAAACCAATAAGACCTGCGAATTACTTCAATAGTCTTATCTAATCCAACATGACCCATCTCATCATGACAGACCCTTATTACATTTGATTGCATTGACTTTGGAACATAAAATAATAAACAGTTTTTATCTTTTCTATACACTAATCCATTTCTCAGTTCAAACAACTTACTATTATTAACCTCTAATTGTTTTCTAATCTCAGAAATTTCTACATCTTGTGCTTGCTTTATACTAAGATTTGTTTCAAAAGTATTTTCCTGCAAAACTAATATGTTATTATAACACCTACTTAGTGCATCTGCATGTTTCATTCGAGTATTATCACGGTGCTCTAAACTATAATCGTAGTTTTGTAAAATAAGAGACCATCTCATAATTTTTGGATTAATATCTTTTTTTTTCTTCAAAGCTAAATTTAGACTATTACAGTCGGTCACTATTTTGAACCGAATAGCTTGTAAATATACTCTAAATCGATTTAAACTATTAATTATAGCTAACATCTCTAATTCAAAACTATGCAATTTTGATTCCGATTCTGTTGTTCTTTGGCTATAATAGCATACAGGATGAAACTTTGAATCATTCTGTTTTTGCAATAAAATCCCTGCGTACCCTAAAGAACTAGCATCACAGTGAAGCTGGGTTTCTGCTTCAAGTGAATATATTGACAAAACTGGTTGAGAAATCAGACAATCTTTAATTATACTAAATGATTTTGCCTGTTCGGGACCAAATTAAAAGTAACATTTTTTATTGTAAGGTCATATAAAGGTTTGGCTATTATTGAAAAGTTTTGGACAAACTTTCGAAAATAAGAAGCTAATCCTATGAAGCTTTGCAATTCTTTAACATTATGTGGAACGGGATAATCCCTTATAGCTTTCACATGTTCATCACTAGGCATAATTTTTGAATCTTTGATAACATACCCTAAATATGTGATTTCTGTGTTTAGAAAAGAACACTTATCTATTCGTAAGGTTAACTTATTTTTCACTAAGAGTTGAAAGACATTTATTAAAATTTCTAGATTTTCATCAATGGTTTCTGTGGCGATCAAGAGATCATCAATGTAAATCATAATTTTATTTTGATCCAAGAGGTCTCTAAAAATAGTGTTAATATAATGCATGAAAACAGGGGGACTGTTTTTCAATCCAAATGGCATCTTAAGGTATTCATACTGTCCCATAGGAGTAACAAAAGATGTATATTTAACTGATGAAAATTCTAAAGAAACATGATGGAAAGCACTTTTTAGATCTAAACTTGTAAAATATTTTTTGTCTCTAAGATGATCAAGTTGATCTTCTATTAAAGGTAATGGGTAATTATCCCTAATTGTAATTTGATTCAGTTGCCTAAAATCTATACACATTCTGTATTCATCTACTCTGTTTTTCTTCCGTACCAAAACTATTGGGGAGCTACATTCTGAAATGCTCTTTTGTATCACACCATCCTTTAATAAATCCTCTATGATTTGCTTAACAGCTTCTTTTTCCTTAAAAGACAGTCTCCGTGGCTTAAAATAAAAAGGAACATGCTTTTCATCAACTATTATTTTCATGTAAAATTCAGTTTCAGGTTTATCAGGTCTGATAGGTTCAACATAATGTTTAACAAATAAATCATGAACTTTAAGCTGTTCTACAGGAGTAATTTTAGAATTGATTTGAAGCTCTGGCAATTCTTTTTCATCTACATAATGTACATTCATAATTTCTTTAGAGGCATTTTGAAATATATTTGATTCATGATTTACTGTTTCAATCGATATGTTATTACCAGTAAAATTAATTTTTAAATTTGGATTACACATGAAGTTTTTCCCTAATAAACATTTATAAGGAATTGCATTATTATGTACAACAAATATTTGTAAATCAACAGTAACATTAGCTACTACTACCTTAAAAACTATTGAGCCAAGAATCTCTAATTTAGATTTATTTATACCCTCAAAACTATAACTTGGTATATCCTCCAAATTCAAGACCAGGCCCTCTACTTCATTTTCTCTGATAAGTGATACTGGACTACCAGAATCAATTATACAATTTAAACAATTTTTATACCTATCTATGTCTAGACAAATTGGGATCGTATAAGCAGCTTGATAAGGATACTTGATAGTTGCACAATTCACGAATAAAGCAGCACCTCTCTCTTTGGAATTAGAAGCACTCGATCCAATTGTACTAGCTTGCATACGAGGGCAATTTTTTCGAAGGTGACCCATTAAACCACAGGTATAACAAGTTTGATTGCAGTTGAAGCACCTTACTGATGTAACTTGTCGGTCCAATAATGGTCACTGCTTTGTCTGCTCTAGAACTTGATTTGCAACACTATGTGCCTCAGGTTTTTCACGAACTCTTATATTCTTGCTTTTCTCAGCCTCTCTTCTTTCGTTGATTCTTCCTTTTCTTTTATTTGAAATTCTCTCATAATTGACAATATCCTGATACAAATCATCCTCATCATTATGATTTCTAGACATAATGAAGTTGCTTAAATCCTTTGAGTACAGACCAATAACAACTTGTTCCTTAATTTCATTGAAGTTTAAATTAAGTTCGTCACATAAAGCAACTTTTTCATGGAAGTATACACCCACATTCTCTTTTGGTAGTTGCATGCAGTTTTGCATTCTTTGCCAACATTCTGTTTTGCTTCTTTCAAAAATGAATGTTTTCCTAAATGCTTCCTTAAAGGAATTCCAGTCAATTAACTTGGCACACCTACTTTTAAACCACTACCTTGCAGCACCTTTTAAATTATTTTGTGCAGTCTGATAAGTGAATGCACTGGGCCAGTGGTGTAGAAGTGCTGTACTTTCAAGTTGTTGCAGCCATAATCTCGTATTGGAGGGGCCTTTTTCCCCATCGAACTGCTCTATCGTTTTTGACAGATCAGGCATTATACTAAAATTCTTTACGTCATTATTACTTGGCTGTTGTGTTTGATTTATTTGAAGCATCCGGAGCATTTCTGTGTTTTGAGAAACTAACGCTTGTATAGTTTGCATAAATTGATTTACATTACTGTCCATTTCTGAAGTCCTTGAGGTTTGTTCGGTTTGACCCGCCGCTTCTTCTGTATTATCATTATTCACTTCTGTATTTAGTTGCCTTTGTACAAAGTCCTCAAAGTCCTGTGCTACAATGCTCTCTTTATTGTTTTCCATAATCATAACATAGAGCACAAACACATAAAACGATAACACTACGCCGTAAAACAGTCATGCGCCCCCCGCCTTAATGTTCTGGTGGTTAACCTTTACTTGCACTACCACCGCTTAAAACGACGCACGTTCACATTAATTTCATTCATCACCGTCTTTACATCTGCTTTACCCCACACCTGAGGTTGTAGGCTGGCCTTTTTTCTCTTAAAATAACAACAACGGTATTTTTTTACATAAATCTTTATTTGTTCTCCCTTCGTTTTTTACACAACCACACTCATCGTCCATCTTCCCATCATTCCTCATTCCTTCCCCTCTCTACCTTTCGCGCCGAATTTAAATTTAAAAAACATAAACTCTTACACCTTGAGTCACGCTTTACCTCTAATTATTTGGAACACAGTAGTTCTCCTATCAATATAACGATACCGTTACAAATACAATTTATTGTTTGTTTAGACTATAATCAAACTAAATTAAAATAACTTAACTAAAGTAAAGAATTAAATATAAACCCAAATGCGATCACTTTTGAAAGCAAACAATAATACACACAGAAAACAACTAATTTAATAAACATAAACATAACGAAAGAATAACATTAATATAATATTATTTACGGGCAAATTAACCTTTGGATTAGTAACACATATTTATTTAATATTAAAATCTAAAAAGTCATTTACAGATTTTATAAAAAATATACGGACAGAATAACTAAAATTGGAACGAATTTCTGAAAATAACTGTGAAATGCCAGACATTGTAAAGAAACTAACTTAAACATTCTTTCTGTTTATCTTGTTTATTGGCAGTTTCTGAATTGTTATGATAGCCAAGTACTCTTAAAGAAAAGCATGATATAATTTAATTATTGTATGCTAAAAGATATTGACAGCGTAATATTGATTTATCGATATTATTACGTATTGCGTAATTATGTACTATTTATTGCGAAGCAGCTGTTTTTGATGCATAACGAAAGAATAACATTAATATAATATTATTTTACGGGCAAATTAACCTTTAATAAATAGTATCTCTAGAGTCAAGTTTTTTTTAGTATACTGTAGGTTTTAGTGGGTTGACTTTGCAGAAACATAAATCTACTTTCCTTAAATTCATTTTCTGTGAACAGTGATGTGTTTCTAATTCGATCACAATGAGAGTTTTGTTAGTTCTACAATTCAGTCATTTACTGTTAGACAATTTGCATGAGTTAAGACACGTTCAGGATGCTAACACATTCTTGCATATTCACATCCAAAAGCCAAAGTAAACATTTATTTAAGCATAAAACAAAATTTATAAAAGCAACGTAACGTTTTATTTTATTAAACGCCAACTTGAAGATAACCAGAAAATTAAAGAAAGCACTGTTTGTTTTATGTTACATTATAAATATTTATATTGGCAATTTAAACAAGATGTTATTTAACTATCTGATTTACTTAGTTTAGCCTTTTATTTAAAGCTGTTGTAAACGAGATTATAAAGTAATCTGATGTATTGTGAACTGTAAATAGAACCCTTTTTTTGCGTGAATACAAAAACTCTAGTGTGTACTGGTATAGCTTGTTGGAAAAAAAACCTTTTTTATACCTATGTTTCAGTTTTCAGTAATAAAAGATTTATTCTTTAATTTAACTTTTAAGAGTCTCATTAGTAGTACGATATATATTCTTTACCTACTTTCCTCTTTAGTATAATTTGCAAAAAATAAAAAATCTTAGGGTCCTTAATACCTGCGCTGCTTGCTAAACATCGAGTCCACATCCAAAAATGAGTTTACGCAGTGGATGTTGCTACGGAATAATAATAATAGCAGATATTCTTTCATGATCATGTTTAAAAAAGATGAAAACAAGCTCGTTCAATGTTTATTTTTTGATATTTGGTTGAGATCCCAATTATCTTCAAGTTAAAAGTTTGTACAATTTAAAGATTAATGACGAATTTTCCAAACACTACGTCAATCAATAAAATGCTGGCAATAACATACAGAAACGGTAACACATTTCCACATCTGCTCAGAGTCAAGTAAAAAAAATTTTCTTACTTAACTGTTGGTATTCTATTGCTTATAAACAGGTTGTGCTCTTTGGAAGGCTTAAAACTTAAAAAACATACTTAATATTAGACTAATAACAGTTTTTTCTAACTCAGATTATTCTCGATTTCACTGCATCAACATGATGTTTTTTCAGGTTCTTAAGAAAAAGCATTATCAAAAAGATCCAAAATGTGGGCATATTTTATGAGGAAGCAATCGCGGTTCACGCGCAGCAGAAGTAAGTTGTAATCTGACTGGCCATGAGCAAGGTTTTCCAGAACATTTAAAAACAGCAAATTTGATTTCAAAACGGCAGGGATTCCTATAGGTAGTCTTACATGCATAAACACCATTCTGTTCCCCTACTCACGTAAATGGGAAAACTGGGCTTTTTAGAAAAGCTTAGTCTACTTTCCTAAGGAGATGCTTTTTTACACACCTTGGTTTTCAATAAATGTTTCTGGTCTTACTGACTTACTATCTTCCAAACATAATCCACGTTGTAACATATTATTTAGTCATGCAAGAATGCAAATTCTTTTTGCCTTTATTGTTCTTTATTGAAAGTCGGGAGAGATCAATGATTTGCATTTCTCTTTTTAATCTAAGATGAAAAAATTGACTTTTCTAACAGAACTTTGAGTATGGCACTTGGAATTGTTTCTATCTTTCCAGTAATACCTAACTATTCTATGGATGCAGTAGAAGGCTTTACATTTGGTTAGCGAACGAGTAAACTAAACTGCACTTTGGGTTGTAAAAATGTCGTGTACAATCTATACATCCAAAAAAGTATGAAATTCAATACCCAGTTTGGGAGCCAATAGATTAATATGTGGTTTCGAACTTAATCTCCAACCAAGAATAACTTTTCTTGTATGTGGGAGTAGTTATTAGCAGCACTCCATCTCAGACGACAATACAACCAATCTCAATGTTGGTGTATATCTAATATCTTCATCTTTAGTTAACTTTACTATAATAAATGCGTTGATGTTTAAAAAAATTTTAAGTACTAACTAAACCTTCTGTCGAATAACTTACGGGACAAATTTCTAAGCATCTTTAGTGAGAACATGATACTCGCATTGGTCTAAAAGATGAGAGATGAAGATTACTCTAGAAGAAGTAAGGACCTCTGCTGACACCAAGCTGAATTTTTTAAATAACTGCTTTAAGCAAGGTATAGATATATTTGGGCCTTTCCAGGGACTAAATTTACTTATTACTTTGGTTCCGTTCCCTAGCAATCGGTAGGTAAACTTCCAATAGCTACTTGAACGTTTTCTCTCTGAATGTAATCCATGATCCACTTGACTTTTAAAAGAATACTATAGTTACTTTATCTTGCAACTTAAAACTTTCATAATCTTTGCGGATTTCGATAATTAATTTAAGTTCAACTGTAATTACAGTATTGCAGCAGCTATTTGTGTTGCTGCACCCTTTTAAATTTATTTCAAACTGCTTTGTAATTCTTCCAAGGAACTTGTTTGTCTCAATACGATTTTCCACCATCATAGAATTGTATGAGCTTTAAATGGACAAGCCTTTTTAGTATATTCTGTGGCTGCTGAAACATTTTACCGTCTCTGCTATTTAACAAACTTCGTTTCTCTTATGGTTTTTGAATTCTAAGTCTTAAACACTTGTATAATTCACCAATTGAAAAACCTCCAATATTTAATAAGAATAACCTAAAGGTTGGGAATCTTATTATTGTTGTCGACCTAATTTGCTGCTATTTAAACACTAGAACTGGATTATAATGAATCGTTAACCTAAAATTACATTGTAACAGATGAATTTACACGACAATTAATCAGCATAAAAGAAACAAAATTAGTTTGCTTTCTCTTACGTTTAATAAATCAATTGTTTTCATTTCATTAAGCTATACTTCCCAATATTTTATACTCTGTTTATTGTAGATCTGGAAAAGTGTAAAACAAACAAGAGTACATTACAAAAAAAATTAATAAATACTATGCTAATATTTGCCCATTTCTGTTTGTTTTAATCTCTTTTTCTATACGCCTCTGTTTTGTAAACATGGTAAATAGCTGCTATCTTTTCTCAAATTTCTGAGTTTGTTAATTGTAGTTCAATATTAAGATGTCTAGAGGTTTCGTTTTAAAGCGAACTATCATCTGAGTGAATAGTCCTGACTTGTCCGAAAAAAAGCCGATTTTTCAGTAGTATTTAAAAAATACCTACATTCAAGAATTAATTAATAAAAAAGTACTTCTTCGGAAAAAATAATACTTACACATATGCAGAAGTGGACTCTACGCTATAGTTTTATCCAGTCAATCTGACATTTTGTTAGTTAATAATAAAGTTAGAATAAAAAATCTTGCCCAAATCAAATTCACTTATTTAAAGAAATAATTGCAAAAGTTAAGAAAAACATTAGGAAACAAAAAATGAAATTTACTCATTCTAACCACAAAACTATTGTAAAAATTGAAAAACTGAAAAACCTTCAAAGTCACAGGTCAGGATTTTTTACTCGGATAATAGAATAATTTGTTAGTGACGGATACTTCAGTTTTAAGAATTCAGAATGAGTAGGTGTCTTGCTGCTTGTTTAAAAACACTATCGTGATAAAATCTATCTGTAGTTTACAGTAGTTATTTAGACCTTACAGTGACAATTCAGTTACATAGTGCGGCAAATGAAATACCAACAAAAACATTAGTTCATTACTTTAAATGACTTAATTTAAGGAAAAATCTATGCAATAAAAAATAAAAAGATGTAGAGTAAACAGTACATTTATTTGTATTTTTAGACCGAATCTACGAGGGTGGTCTGAAAAGTTTCCGACCTAACAAAGATACAAGACATTTTTTCTGAAAATTTTCTTTTATTTTTCAACATAGTCTCCTTGTAACTCTACACACTTCTCCCAGCGATGCTCCCATCTCTGTAACCCGTCCAAATAGTACTCGGCATATTTCTCTGCAAAATAATTGTTCACGAAGGTGATTGCCTCTTCATTTGACGAAAATCTTTGTCCTCCGAGCGCAATTTTTAGATGAGGGAACAAAAAGAAGTCGCTTGGGGCTAGATCTGGTGAGTAAGGCGGATGGTCAAGCAGTTCAAACCGTAATTCGTGGATTTTCGCCATGGCAACCGCTGAGGTGTAAGACGGTGCGTTGTCTTGGTGAAACAGGATTTTCTTTTTCTGTAAATGTGGCCGTTTTTTCGCAAGTTCTGCCTTCAGCTTGTCAAGTAATGATGCATAGTATGCTCCTGTAATGGTTTTTTCCTTTTGAAGATAATCCAACGCGCGGACAGCTTTCTCATGCCTAAATGTTGATTTAATATGTGACAAACACGTTCTTTTGACATGTTCATAACCTCTGCTACCTCTCTCACTTTAATTCGGCGGTCGTCTAGCACCATTTGGTAAACTTTGGCGATGTTTTCGTCGGTAGTTGCAGTTTTTGGACGTCCCGAACGTTCATCGTCTCCCAAGCTCTTACGGCCACGTTTAAATTCAGCAGCCCAAAATTTCACTGTGGTAAATGATGGTGCAGAGTCCCCATACACAGAATCCAATTCATCTTTTATTTGCGAAGGCGTATTGCCTTTCAAAAACAAATATTTAATGACAGCTCGATATTCGATTTTGTCCATTTTCACAAAAAAACTCACATCAACTCACTCAAACGACTGTTACATAAAAACTGCGCGTCCAAAATGGCTGAAACTTTGGTGAGTAACTGTCAACAGATGAACAACAAAATTCAGTAGCTTTTATTTACGAGTGCTGCCATGTTCACGTTGAGGTCGGAAACTTTTCAGACCACCCTTGTATCTTAAAAGTTAACAAACTGCTATTAATTTTATAAAATTCTATCAGTTGGTGTTTAGTTTATTTTAGAGAAGTTGCAGATGAAAAAAACTTATTTGTTTTTGTTCAAACAGTATTTAACTACAGTGAGATAATTGAATTTAGTTAGATGTGCGTATGGGTTAGATATTGGCACCAAGGTTGGATAATTTACTAAGTGGAAACCTACGGTAATGAATTTTATAAAGATCTTGTAAACTATCTAATTAATCTGTTTGATTTGTAGTAGAAGTATTAGTCTGGGAAGAATAGACATCCGCCATCAAGATAATCTGTTACAGGCTAAATTTCTGCATGACCGTAAATTATTAATAATATGAGTTCCTCTACGATTCGTGCACCGCTGCTGGGTTAATTACGAGGGGTCAAAGATCGTGAAAACACGTTTTTGCCAATATCTCGAAAACGGTGAACTTTTCGACAAATTCACGTTCACGATATTGACAAAGAACCGCGAGGGCATAGAACTGCAAGTGTCATACTACTGACTTTATGCATCACTATAGAGATCGAGTACCACGTGCGTTTTTTTATCACGTGGTATCTTCAGAAGGCCTAATCCACGGTTTCTGAGCTTGACAACGACAAGTGCTTGATGGTGATATGCTGAAATAAATAATTAATTATTATTCAATTAACAAAAGTTACATGAATTGATTTCCTCATCTTCCGACACTGATTCTTCAGTCTCCAAAGATTGAACCAGGAAAGATGATGGATCTATGTCATCGTTAATCTCTTCTTCATTAACATCAAGTGTAATAGCATTCAAGCATGATTGACCATGATAGTGGCTACAAACTATCGAAGAATTCAATCCTGCTTTCCGGCACAACGGAAACGACAGCCTTTACTGCAGTTACAAAAAACCGAATTTAGAAGTATATCAGGAGCAGGCCGGAGCAAAGTTGTAATTAACTGCAAAACATGACCTTTTAATCTCCATCTCCAGTTTGTAGGGTCAATTTCATCATTTCCAAGCCATATTTGAACTTGGTACTACTCCCGATAAATGTGTTGTTGAGCAGCAGCAGATGTTGGAGAAAGAGAAGATAGTTGCACAGCTTTATTGAGTTCTGTAGATTTAAGAAAATTTAAATATTTAATAACATCGATGGAATCCTGGTTTTTGGGTGCTTCATAAATAGTCAGAAGAGAACGTAGGCCATTATCAAAAATATCATTAGGAGAACTGTTGGCTGCTGCAAAGACTTCAGCGTATTTATGAAAATTATTATTCTTTTCAAAAAGTTTGAAGATTTTTAATTTTCCTTCTTGCAAAGCGTTGAAGCTGTATCACGACCAGTAATTGCATGAAGAAATAATAAGTGTGCTTGACATATTGGATACGAGGTCAAACTCTCAGAAAAATACAGTTTTGATTCAATTTTTGCGTTACCAGGTTTCCGGAAATATACAACTGTAACAACGTAACGTATATGTTGTAAATAATAAATAAACTACTTCTGGGTTTTTCTTTGGAATTTCTCAAAAACATTTAGTTGTAGTTAGTAATAAGAATTTACTGTACAATTGTATATTTATGATGTTTATCCTTAGCTAAGGGAAATATAAGATTCTCTTCCTATTCCGACATTATACAGTGTGTCAGAAAAATATGGAATATCCTATATATCTCAGTAAATATGCATTTTATGGAAAAATGTTTCCTATAAAAGTTGTTTAGTGTTTAGTTTTACATCACAGGGCAATACCAAATAACTATTTAAAAAAAAAACAAAAGCGCAACGAATAATGTTTCAATTTTTTTTAATGGGAAGGTATCCCTCTATTGTACTGTTCTAATACGGTCTTTTTAGAGTTTCAATATCTTCAGGCATGTCGACATAAATCTTATTTTTGAGATGGCCCCACAGAAAAAAATCAGGTGGACTTAAATCCGGCGAGCGAGCTGGCCATTCCACTGCACCTTTTCTGCCTATCCTTCGATAAGGGAAAGTATTATCAAGAAACTGTAGGACATTAATTTCGAAATGAGGAGGAGCCCCGTCTTGTTGCAACCATATTCTGTTATGGGGTACATCTGGATCTAGTTCATTAGGAAATAGAACAGCTAAAGCAGGAACTAAGTCAAATCTTAAAAAATCTAGATAAGCATCCGCTGTTAAATTATGTTCTATAAAAAAAGGTCCCGAAATTTGGGTTCCAATAATTCCCGCCAAGACATTGACTTTTTGCTGATATTGGGTGTGCCCTTCTACATACCAGCCAGGATTTAGCAAAGACCAGTAGCGCGTATTTTGTTTGTTAATGGTACCATTCAAACAAAACGTTGCCTCATCAGTGAAGAGAATATTTTTATGAAAATTTGCATTTTCCTGAAGCCTATGTGTTATTTCTTTGCAAAATTGCAATCTTCGATCTAAATCATCTTCTAATAATTCTTGAACTATACAAGGTTTATACGGATGCCACTTCTCCTTTCTTAGAACTTCGTGTGCAGTGGATTTCTTCAAAGCATGTTCACGAGCAATTTGTCGAACAGAAACATGTGGATTTTCCACGACAGCCAACATTATATTTTCACGTTGTTCATTATTTAGAGCTTTAGGTCTGCCCCTTTTTGGACGATCTTTGACAGAACCCGTCTCATGAAATTTATGCAAAATTTTACTTACAGTAGACTGAGAAATATGGTATTCGGGGTGCACGTTATTAAACAAATTGCAAACTTCCTCCTATGTTCTCCTTCTGTCTCCATATCCCAGCATCATTAAAATTTCGATACGATGTTTTTCTGATAAATGATCCATAGCAAGTCGTATTTTTGCAACTTTGTTATCCACACGTTAATCAAAATGCTTAAATTAATTAAACAAATAACTTTTCGCTTCAGTTCGGTTATTAATTGATATTTTTACGACGCATTCAATTGTTGCAACAAACAAAAGTGTATCACAACGACCAGAATGTGACTAGATGATATTACGCTTTTGTTTTTTTTAAAAATAGTTGTTTGGTATTGCCCTGTAATGTAAAACTAAACACTAAACACCTTTTATAGGAAACATTTTTCCATAAAATGCATATTTACTGCGATATATAGGATATTCCATACTTTTCGGACACACTGTATTTAAATTAGTACACTAGCTTTTCTATTACACTATACATAAAACGACATGAGTGGGTGGAGAGAACGCGAAGTCATCAACAAACTCTCTATACAATATAACGGTTATTCGTATAAAAAAAAGTCATAAAACTGTTTTGTAGCAAATTATCTCTGCTACAAATGTTGTCATCAATGAATTAAAGTTCACCATTTTCGAGATATTCGTAAAAACGTGTTTTCGCGACCTTTGACCCCTCGTAATTAACCAGCGGTCGACAAATCGATTGGGAACTCTCGCATATTATTAAGAACCCCAAATACCAATGTGTATACAGAAATTCAGCCTGTCACAAATTTTCTCAAACTTTTGATATTTTTATATCTAATCTTCCTGGACTTTACCAGGTGGCCCAAAATTTCGGAAACGGTTAAATATCTCCAGAAAACGTTTTTTAATATTATGTTCGTCTTCCTTTAGTATAAACTGTGTGAACACTACTATGCCAATCACAAAGAAACAAGTGAATATGGTATAATTAATAGTTATTGGCACTCATTTTATACAAATTTCTATATTGTAGGTTTTTTTTAGGCAATCACTACAAATAAATGATGTGTCATATAAACTGCTATTTTTAAGATTATACTTAGAACTTACCTAAAAATCAAGTAGCCTTAGTACTCACACACAAAATTCTTCATTACAAGAAAACAACCGAACATGCGCAGGGGACAGACAATATGTTTTTTTATATTCCAGAAAATAGCGCTTTAATATTAATAAAGCTGTTTTTTCCACTTTAAATCAAGTTCTTATTTTTTAAAAATATCTTATAATTATAAGTGTGAGAATTACTGTTACTGTGCCAATAACTGTTCTGTTTACCCTATCGCTTTTCAAAGTAGCTTGAAGATAGCTAGCCTCTTGTTTTTTGAATTTATTGGAAATAACTTCAACCGAAAGAAGTTTTTATCAATCATCCTGCTAAGATTATGCATTTTTAAAAGCACTCATTTTCTTTTTATCACATTCAAACACAGATTGCTATTAATTACCAAGATCAAATACACCCCAGTTTAACATGTAAGACAAGAAAGACATACGTCAGTGGTCCTGGTGGCTAATCATCCAAGTATAGGCTAGAACCACTGATTTTCTTACGATTTTATTATTGTATCATTGCATTATTTGTTAAAAGAGTGATGCTACGCTTTCGCGTCATGAACTTGGTTGAATGTTATTGATTATGCATTGTAAACAACAAGCGTTTAAAAATGCAAGGAATACTTTAATCTTTAAGATAGTTATGTTTCTCTTGACATGACAGAATGACGTGTTTCACAGCTGAAGTGATCAAGGATTATTATCTACATTAATGTATTTCTGTTATTTACGTACACTTACAAATATTAATTGATCCAGGTGACGTGACGTTTCAGAGGACGTACTGTAAGGTTTCAAAAATTTAATTGAACATAAAAAAGGGAAAGGAAACGTGTGACGACACTCGTAATGCAATAACCATCGTCTAAAGTTACATTTCAAGGACTCTCATTTGAGCGTTCCTCGTTATTATATAAGCCTTTGCAGTTGGCTACGAAATATATTTATAATTACGCACTAGTGAACTGGCATTGAAGCTGCAATTTTATTCGAAAATGAAATATTCTATTCAGAATAATTAGTAATAGAAACTATATGCTTATTGATTTTATAAGGTTTTAGTATTGCGGTAAAAGCCAACTTTATTAACGTTATAAGGTATGTGTCTGCCAAATTTATTGTAGCCTCACCCAAAGGCTTATGTAAATGCGTGTCATATGATGAGAATGAATAATTTCACATTAACGTAAATTTCATTACAGAGTATTCAGGGTGTTTCAACAATTTGTGGATGGATCCTAGCAAAAGCTATTGGTAAAAATATTAAAAAATGTTACTAAAAAAAAGGTTGTACAGAGCGATTACTTCTATGTTCCAGAATTATTTTTAACTATATGGAGTGCTTTATAAAAGTTTTTTAAACACTCTATATATTCCAATACGTTTCTCATTTATTGTTGATTGCAATATCAGTACATCTAGACTTCGACGTCTGAACCTAATATTCAGATAAAAGGAATTTCTGCCAACCAAATCATGGATTGTGAGATCAGATATTGAGTATTAGATTATTATTATTATTGTATTCCTCGAACCTTACTAACTATCGTACTTCCATCTCGCGTCCCACAGTATTCCCTTAATATGTAATATGACTGGAAGCGCGTTCAGTGTTCCAGTTCAGAAATAAAGTGGCAGGTATAATTTTAACCAACCTACAGATGAAACATCTTACATAAAATACGACTGAAAGAGTGAGTTGTTTTGTTGCTGCTTCATAAGTACTCATTTTGTTATTTGTACAGTTGCAGCGAATCCTGTTCTGAAACCTCGACAAAAGTAAATTAAACGCCGCATTTCCTATTTCAAATTGAATTTCAGGTAGTAGTAATCGTTAAAAACTTGTTTACACACGAGCGAGTTGTTTATTTCATGATCTTTATTTCAGCGATTTTGGCATCTAACTTTTCTACTTGAAACGCAGGTAAAATATCGTGTAATCAGAAACTCCCATTTCCATCTACTACAGATTTATTATTATTTAGGTTGTCACAAAAGTTTAATATCAAAACAATTTTTAATACATTTCTTTAATTTAACTGCGCAAATTTTTCGAACACTAGAATTTTATTAGGTCAGTAAAAATTTAATTTCCATTGATCAAAGAAATATCTCTCGCTGTCCAAGGACCACCAAGGTAATATTACTTTTTGGTCACGTGATCTTATTTATTACTTTCCAACACAAGATGAAATTTACTCGCTCATTCTGGAAGACAAATATATTGCTACCTTTTCAGTGAACAAATAAATTTTCATCGTAGAAGGCAACCCAAATCTGTCTGTTCGGTTAATCGGATCAAGAGATTTCTTAAAATGTAAATCAGTTTTAAGTATCTCAGAGTTTTTCAAAAAATAAATAAACTGAAGTTTGCCGGAACATTCAAACTCAATTTGGAATTAAATTATGATACCTTGATTTGCAATAAAAGTTTTGTATTAAATTTGGTATGATGAATTAATTTATCTTTGGTTCCCAATAAAATAATGAAGTTACTTGAATTTCATACAACTAGACCTAACAGGAAGAACGTGAGAGAATTTCTAATGGGTATACATATCTACCTAAAGGTATATACAAACCGTTTGAGTAACTAAATAGTAATCAATAACGAAAGGTATAGTAAATTTATTAGAATGAAAGTTACAAGTTACATAGATAAAATTCAGTCGAATTTGAAGTAGCGAGCTATTAAATAATATAACACTCAAGAGAAAACTGATAAGAAAATTTTTGAATGGTTTAAAGTTACATACCATATTATATTTAATTTATTCAATATAACATTAGGGTCAATTGTACCAACAATTTAATTGTCATTGGAATTGATTGTAGATAAAAAAACTACACTTAGAGGTTTTCAGTTATCGATAAATTTAGATGATAGTAAAATCGTTGCGTTAGTGCAATCGGCCCTTAATCATTGATTAACATTTCAGAAGCTTTCGTTCAATGGCTTTTCGTACCTGCAGATATATATAGGTACTGTAACGAATAAGTTACTTTAATTTATTTTTAATTTAAATACCGGATTGTTAATTTGAGATATTTCAGTTTAAATTATTATTGTTTGCTATCATTATGGACACGTGCCGGCTGGCCTGGTAGATATGCTTGTGCATATCCGATAATTAATATTAGAGGAAATGATTCCGATGTGAACTTTGTTAATGGTTTTAATAATACTCAATTGTATTAATTATCTACTATGTTATAGCAATAACTTTATATTTGCATACTTTCCAATATTATTGTAAGCTTCGATTTAATGGAAATTGCACCTCGATTATTGTTAATTTATAAATTGAATTTCCCGCCGTATTCGATACGTCCCTCGCGAATTAAAACTGTTGAGGGCTTTATAATTAATTACATTATTTATAGTATTAATTAAATCCAAAGGGCAGGCCGTGGTTTAGTTCCCACTACGTCCGTTTTTCTGTTATCACCAAAGCCTTTCCACCATGTACAAGTTATTAGGAGGAAAGGCCCGGGTATATAAGCAGATACCCGAGTGCTGTTTTGGCAGTTCCTACCCGTTCTTTGCAGATCTTCAAGTTCTAGCAGTTCTGGGAGTCCTATCAGTCTTCCAGTTTGACTCTTGACACCTCCGTACACCATAATGAGTATTCAAGAGTTAGTAAGTACCACCGCATTGGCTTTGAGTAGGAGCCGTCCCGTCCTTGGTTTGCACCTAAGTGACGGTAAGGCTACACGTAGGAGCCGTCTTTACTGACAACCCCGATTTCATTTTTTTTCACCGGAGCTGGAAGTGGGACCAACGGTGAGGCTGCACTTGGGAGTCGTCTTTGGTCCAACCCAAAACAACAAAAATTATTAACGCTTTCTCTAAAATGAAGCGAGACTTTGAAACAGCCTATACTATATAATTTCCCGGATTAACTTGAAAGGTGACTTTTAGTTATTTATAGGCTTAGTGAGTCAAATAATGTTAAATCATATTTTATTGAATGGATATTTGTGTGAGCAAATATCAGTAATTCTAACCCCAAAATCGGCTAAAACCAGTGAACAAAAACCAAACAGTTCTGAAATTCTAATGGTTGGGTGACTAGACTTTACGGTATCTATAGATCGACAATTAATATCAGAACGGTTGGACTCAATGAATACAATAAATTTGTCCTACCAATCCTTTCGTACAAAGAAAGTCAATAGAAAACTAAGCCGAATGAAGCATAAACAGAACCAAACAGCAATGGTCTAGAGCAGATTAAATATACAGTCTAGGCAAGAAAGAGGAGGCAGGTAGGATCCGAAAAGAATTTTCATAATTTCAAAAAATATAGAACCCAAATAAAATCCATGGAAAACATCAGGAAAGTCTGTACAAAGAGTGACTTAGATATCTTGGTCATTATATTAACATAACTAGGAAGAAATAATTTTGGCCATCTAATAGAATTTTCTTAAGACGAATAAATTGATGAAAAAAGTTTTTTATTCTGTTGATGCGTTTTAAAAATAAAGGTTGAAACAGATCTTGTAGGAAAACATTCAGGAATATAATAATAATAATAAATAATAATAATCATTAGGATGATAATGATGATGATGGAAGATGATGATGCTGATAATGGATGATGATGGATGATGACGCTGACGATGACGATGACGATGATAAAATTTTTTTGTAAATTCAACTTCAGTAATTTTCTTTAAAAGTAGGTATACTTGAGATAGACGTGTTTAAGCAAAAAATAAAGGCCGTTCTAAGAGTTCGACTCCTCTTCAGCCGTAACAGTAAAGTAAATTGAATTTTAAAGGGATTGGGACGTACGGATTTGATGCAAGTCACGCTCGCTTTAAGTTTTATCATGACGGAACGCAAACGCAAAGATTTATGGTAATCCGATAGCAGATCAGCAGTGCTATGTTGTAATGGCAATTGAGGCATCCGAGATGGTCACAAATGCGACCCCGGAGACGCAGCGGTTGTCGGTATGGAGAAGGTTTACCACAATGGAAATCCACCATAATAAGAATAATCCCTGGACTTTTCGAATGCTACCGTACCACAAGGACCGCTAACTACGTCGTTTAATAGTTTCGCGGTGGAGGATGGACGAGGCTCTCGGAGTAAGCTGTTTGCCAACTTGGAGGTTAGGTTGTCGGCACGTCTCATAAGGACCAAGTGTGAATGCTTGAATTTCTTTATTGTGTTTATAGACAGAAAGAAAGGTGGGATTTGTAAGATCTATAGATTCTCTTGTAGATGGCCCTTTTCTTGTGTAGGAGTATGGCAATTGTATATGGCAACGGAGTGACGAAAATTATGAATCGGTAATCAGTCAAGGGCCTGATGAAGGCTTAGTAGGTGTGTAACAACATCCGTGGATGGTAACATGGAACGCCGCCTTGGAGTTTGCAGAGCAAGCCGCTGGGGTGAAAGTGATGACAGGATATCCGTCTGATCCCAAAAGCTGGAGGCGTGAGCCCCATAGTTTCAGAAAAACACTTTTGGGTCTCAGTGTAGCTGCAGTAACGGAATGTATGACATTAGTTTGTTTACGATTTGGTTTGATTCTCTACGTTTGGACTTAAGTCTCCAGCTGTTTGAGTTTGAAGGTCATAATTCTCGATTTATCGGCCAAGCTTTGAGGCGTTATCCACAAGGCGGTGTTGTCCGCAAATTAGGCCAAACGGAATCATCAAGACGGGGAATGTCGTGACAGTAGAAGATGAAGAAGAAGAGCAAAAGTATGCCGGCTTGCGGCGTGTACATCCTGAACAAAGCCCGATACATTCGCACGCAATTTTGGCAGGCAGACAAATAACTGATAATTAGGCGGATGAAGAAATTCGGGATTTCGGGGGTTTGGAGCTTATAAAGAAGCCTCTTGCGTCAGACCTCGATGTCCAGAAACGTGATCGTTACGCAGCGTCCAAAGTTAAAGGCTAGTGTGACATTGGTGTGAAAACAAAAAAAGACTTGATGGTCTGGGAGTCTTAGCAAGTTTCTCGAATTTATTTATCAATATTCTCTCAAAAACTTTTTCTATGGCGTGGTTTATTGGGTTTGTGAATCATGATGATTACTACTTTCTTGCCCGCTCTGGGAAAGTGTCTGCAGTAGAGACTGCAGTAGAGACTGCAGTTGAATAAGAAAGTAAGAAGTGTGATAATGGTAGGGCAATAGTTCTTCGAAACGAAGTTTTTTCCGGATGCTATGATCTTGGCTGTTACCTTCTCAGGGATTGAATTTATGATCTCTGGCAGGAGATTGGCAGGTTTTGAAAGGCGAACTTAGAGGAGTGGGGGAGGTCAATAATTTCTTTGGATGTTTTCCTTGTCTAGGAGGTCGGCGATTATAGGATTATCTTGGTTTAGGTAGGTTTCTTGAAAAGTATTTTTTATTTTTCAGGTCACGGAGTTTGGCCAGAATTTGGTGCCTTGAAACAAGTGGTCGACTAAAGTGTCTTCCGGAACCGGATCATGTGCCGGCGGAGGTTTGAGTTTTCACCACTAACGAATTCTCTGTGCCTTCATGACGAATATTGGCAAGTTAAGGAAAACATTTAAAGTTGATGGTTCTCTTGGAAGCAGAAGCTAGGATGGCGCAGCGTTTTGGATGGTGCTAGCGACTTTGCGAACGGTGGTTTTTATGTCTCTTACACTGTCTTGAAAAAAAATTACTTTCGACGTGAACATTGCTCCAATCCCTAATGATGCAAAGAGCGTTCTGAGACATCAGTATTTGGAGTAGGGTGGAGTCGATGACCAGGGGAAAGTGACCGAAAGCGTTGGGAATAAAACCCGGGGCGCCGACGATATACTCGTATGTAAAGTCAATGCAGTATTTTACATTTTAGTTCAATCAATGGAATGAACACCACAATCAGAGAGAATGGAAAACTGACAATATATGAAAGGTTATTTGCCTGTGCTTTGTTTAGAATTCCAACAGTCAGAGTGTAGAAGTTTGTTGTTCCGTAATATTCATATTATTTTTAATGGCTGTGACTGCACGTTCATGTTCAAGTATTTGTACTTCTTAGCTGGTTGTTTCTGCAGTATAACAGTAAAGTCTATAATAAATGCTTCAAAACTTCTGTAAGTAAAAAAAATGTGGTTGAAGTATTGGAAATACTTTACGGATACGAAATAAAGTGCAAGAGAAATT
This sequence comes from Ignelater luminosus, assembly GCA_011009095.1. Taxonomy (NCBI): domain Eukaryota; kingdom Metazoa; phylum Arthropoda; class Insecta; order Coleoptera; family Elateridae; genus Ignelater; species Ignelater luminosus. The sequence continues at coordinate 8,946 of VTPC01002808.1, read as the reverse complement.
TGACTAAGTGTCGTCAATTATCTAAAACGTTTTAACCTATTTTGATAGTTTTCGTGAAAACTTGACAATTATGGTGTAATTGTTAATAATCAAAAGACTAACATTATAGTGTTAAATCGTAATCAACGAGAAAACTCATATAAAATTTATGCCAGTCTTCACATAAATTGATTAATACAATTTTAATGAAATCAATAAAGGTTGTTGACATTGTGGTTTTCAACGTTTTTAAAAATAATATTTAGAAGAATGACAACATCCATTATTGTATCAATATGACAAAAAAATCTGTAATTTAATCGTCTTATATTCTGAGGGTTTTGTTTTCTTGTTAAGCGCATGTGTGGAAGTGCTACAGCGGGAAATACGGAGAGAGAAAGGCAGAGCAGCGCAAGGACCAACGTGAGATGAAAACCCATATAACGAATCCCGAAAACTTCAGTGCGCTTCCAGTTTAGGCGGTTAAAACATCTAAAGATTTTAATGACAATTTGCAAATTGCGATTTGAGAAATAAATTTTTAAATTCAATTAAAAAAGTTTTAAAATTTTGTGGGAACTTCGCAGTTTTTTAAGGACACCTTACTGAATTTAAAATATCCGCCGAAACAAATTTCAAGATTACATTTTAACGTAAGTACAATAAATTACTTGGAATTTACTTTATTTGCGTTTATTGTGAAAGTTTTGTGGTTTTAAAATCTAGAAGTTACTCGAACCCAAGACAACCTGAATAGTATTGCATGCAAGATGGAAACACATCAGGAAAATAGCAATTAATGATCAAAGCATTAAGTTCGTAACGAGTTTCGGTTTGCTGCAATTCGCGTCTTCCCTTTGATCATTGTTGCTCGATTTTTCTTCAAGGAGATTTAAGCGGAACTTTGTTTGAAATGCGCTTGGTTTTGTTCTTTTTTACATCCTCAAGTATTGTGTTATATTTTGTGCATCCAAAAGATTTATGAGTTACAACTAATATAAGAACGTATTTTATTATTTCTTTCAACTCATTATTATTTTATAAAAATAAAATATTTTATAAGATAAAATACAAACTGTAGAAAACAAATTAAATGTGCATCAACAAAAAGCATCTGTTTTGTAACGAATAAACAATCTTTAAAACACAACACAACATACAGAATGTTCCTAAACGTTTTGATTGTTTAATTAGTTACGAGTTACAAAACTACAATAATTTTATTCAATTGGGAAAAACCTGAAACAATTAGTATAACAGCAGTTTGCCCAAAAAAATGCATTAATTAAAAATGGAGTAAAATCTACAGCTTTAGAGTTTTAGTTTTTGTCTCGCGCAAAACTCTTGAAGTCAACTAGTAAGGATGTACTAAAATTTCCTAAAGTTAAAAAGTTCTAATGGGAAATCTCGCATTTTGCTACATTCTCTAGTATTGTACAGTCATCCGCAAAATTACATACCAATTACAAATATATAGAGATACTGACTTTATTTCAGAAAATAATTAGTTGGCAAATAAAAATAAGTACTTAATAAGATAATTAAAAGCTCTAAAAGGTGCTTTTATTTATTTAGACTAGGACATTACTTTTGTGAATGTCTGTACATCTACTACCTATGACAGAACTCTTCCTATTCAATTATTAAATTATCAGGCTTTTCCGCTTAATGCATCTTTTATTATTATCGATCTCTATTAATACTTCGGTAAGTAAGATTAGTACGTAACAAACACTAAAATCTGTCGATTCTGATCTTGAAAAATTAGAACGCATTTCTAAAAATATAAAATAAGAAATGTCATTAAGAAAAATATAAAGGATTGACATTCTGTACGTGCTAAAATTGCTTTCTTGTATTGTACAGGGGAGTTAGTAAACTAATAAGTAATTAAGTTTAATATTTTCGTTATGGGATGCCATACAAATTATAATTATTAATTCATTCCATTATTATTAATTACAAAGCTATAGCATGGCAAGGGTCCAACTTTATTAATTGAGTTTAACTCAACACATTTCCAAACCAGTACTCATATAATTTTGTTGCCCAACAAATTAAATTTTCAATTTAAAAAATAATTATTGAAATTTCAATTATGCGGTTTTGTTGGTAGAAGTACAAAATCAAAAACTCTTCTATTTGATATAGCTAAGAAAATCGAATGAAATCTTGAAATTAATATTCTAATTTGATTAGAACCTCATAAGCAAGGAGCGGTATCAGTTAGTTGATGCGTCATGAAAAGAATCGGTGACGTGATCGTGCCAGCGGTGGAGCGTTTACCAAGTCTAAATCAAATAAGAATAAAGTAGGTGGCACTGCGGTGCAAGGCAGATTTAAGCAGCTGAAGTGTTCGAAAAGGGCGCCAAATTTGAAATTGCTTTCTAATAGTTGTTCAAGAATATGTATAAAAATTAAAAACCAGTAGCTGACGAACTATGAATAAATGAAATAGTAGATTTTTATAATGACAAAGTATAATGAATAACCTCATAAGTTGCTTTACCTCTTCGATAGAGTACGTTCGATTATTAACAGCAACATGTTGCTTAACTTGAGCCCACACTAGCTCAATAGGATTCAGATTACAGTGATACGGTGGTAATCTTAAAATTAATCTTCCACTCTTTTTAATAAGTTCATCGATGACATATGGTGTTGGATGTGATAACACATACTGTTTTACCAATTCTAATAATTGCAATTTCAATAAATTATCTTCTGGTGTAATTTCCTTGCCATAAAGCCAATCAATAATCTGACCTTTTCTCCAATTCCGAGTGGGTAATTTATTAGCTTTAACACTATGATAAGGGGCGTTGTCCATTACAATGACCGAATGAGGTTCTAATTTAGGTAGGATCCCTTCCAACCACATTTTAAAAACATCTCCATCCAGGTCTTGATGATAATCACCTGCAAACATTCAAATAATTTATTGTAATAAAAAACATACAAAAACAATACAGTCCTCACCTGTCTTTTTGGATTCAAAAGTTAGAAGTCCTCCATCAACAAAGCCAGATTCACTACGGATGTGAACAACTATTAACCTCTTTCCTTTGCCTGATGGATCTTTGATTCCAGTTGAAAGGCCTTCAAATAATGCTTGTCTGGCAGTTTTAATGGTAGTGTCATGCCAAACTTTGCTTCCCACATGTCCTGCATGTCCCATGTTTTATCTGTGTAATAAATCGTTCTTCCTTCTTCTCGGTATTGTTTAATAGCAGTTAAATATTTTCTTCTCCACAAAACAATAGTTGGCTTTTCAATCAAAATTGTTTTTCTTGTTCGTTTATCATATTTGAATCCTAATTTTAATAACGTTCTATGTAATGTTGAATAACTAAAATCTGGTAATGAATCGTCTTCGTTAACAGCTTGTAGTATTTTTCCTACAGTTGGAACTTCATTTCGAAAATAAAAACAATGTACATGTCTTCGTATGGCAGATTTCTCGAAGTCTTCAAGTTTCTGAAAACATGTTTTTGATTGCCTAGTTTTCTTAGGAGATCGTACCAATCCAGAAGCTTCCATTTGTTTAATTATATTCCACATCGTATTCTGTCCGATCCCAACTTCAGCCGACGTTTGCTTGACTGACCAAGTCTTACTGTTGTTTTAAACAGACATTGTAAGCCATAAATCTCTGACCACTTTTTACGTGTTTTCCTTTAGCATTTTTGAAAACTTCAGCCATAATCGCAAATATAACCTGAAATATTGCATTGATATTTTGATCATTAGGTTGTTATAATTCAAATTATAATTACCTGTATAACGATACGCTGAGTTTAATGAGCTCTTAAAAGAACTATTTTAATATAAATAAAAGAATAACAGCAATACCAAAAAAAGACGTAAAATAACAAAATTAGAATAACTGGCTAACTGACCCTAACCAAGCAAGAAGGAAAAAGTGTGGTTATATTACAACTTCACAAAAGCCAACGTTGTCACGTCTCCGTTTCTTTTAGTTTTGTCTTATCATCTATTTTTAAGGCATTTATGAAAAGTACGTTATATATTTTTCAGTTATAAACATTACTAAAAAATTGTTTTATCAGATATATATCATAAAACATTTTTTTATGTAACTATAAGTAATTTACTTTCGTAGATCTGGTAACACGGTATTCAATAAAATCAGCATGTTAAAGTTGTGTAAAACGGACTCGTTTATTAACCAATGAGAATGAAGGTCAAGCTGTCCCTATCATTTCCTTCGCTTTATTCTTATTTGATTTAGACTATATATCAATGTATGTAGCGTGAACGATGCGCTTGTACATAATAAAACTAAAATATATTGCACCACTGGCTTGCGCTTATCTTGCAGACAATACGTCACTATCTTATGCGATTTGCACATGTTTAGTTGTTCGCCTAAGTAATATCGATAAACTCAACGTGTTTAAATGCATCGCTGTCAGGTACCATATACGGACAATTTTACTGGGCCATCAACTATTTGATACCGCTCCTTGCTCATAAAACTCGAGTTTTGTATCCGCAATGAGTGGAAAATTATAACACATTGAACCTTTGTAGAGTACTATTTAGTTAGACAATTGTAGTGCGGTTATGATAGGATAAAATAGAAGATTAAACAATTCTTGTTTACTAACAAATGTCTCGTGTCGCCCTCGGGCAGTAATGTTTTTACTAACCTAACTATCTTTAATTGCCGGGCTGTTATTATTAAATTAGCAATGTCTCTGCTAATTACATTCTTAGAATCCCATGGAAAACGATTAGAACAGGGCTCTCCCATAACGGATTATTTATTGGTTAAATAATGCGAAATGATGATGTCACTTAGAACTAATTACTATCATAAATTCCAATGATATTTGTAAAATATAAGCCCTGCAATGACTTCTAAAGTTAAGTGCAATCAGTCTTCAGTTATTCAAGTTATTAGATAGTATGCTAAAACGGGAAATATATTTGATGAAAGACCGCATAGTAGGCGACCAAGGAAAATCTTAGCTCGAAATGAGCATGTACTAAGGAGAAAAAACGTAGCTAACACAAGTTTTAATTCCACTGATATAACTTAGGTATGGCGCAAAGCTACCAACCTTAGTACTTCCACTGTTGGACAAGAGCTGCTTTTGGTTGTGAACTAAATTGTTTCCAAGAAGCAAATATGTTTCTGTCTACAGTGAGCTAAACAACATAGATACTAGACCATAGAGCAGTGACAGAAAGTGCTATTCGTGACGAATCAACGTTTAATGTTAACAATAATTCTGAGAAAAATATTCACCGCAATCTGTATCCCCTACAATTAATCACCTAATCTCTGTGCTGTCATAATATGGGAGTGCTGGTTGACTACATATCGTATCTGGGATGATGAATGCCACAAAGTATCTCGAAGTACTGCAGAATAAAATGTACCCTAGAGAGACAGACTTATTTTGGAGAAAATAATATTTTCCAGGACTACAGTGCACCTTCCCATAAGGCAAAACAATAACAGTCCTGTTTATCTACCAATGAAATCAATATAATGAATGGCCAGCGCAATCTTTTGATTTCAGTTTAATTTTAAGAAATACAAAACAGTAAACAACTGGATTTAATTTTATTTCCACCAAGAGACGGTGCTGACAGCGATATTGGTGATACTATCAGTGATGAAAAAGGAGAAATTTGAAATGAAGATATTGGTAAAGGAGTTTTAAAGTATCCTACAGAAGAAGTATTTGTTGGTGAAAACAAAAAGCACCATATGAACCTGAACAAAGACAATCCAGAGAACATGTTAAAGTAAACAAGTAATAGTGAAGACAATGTACCTGTTACTATAAGATCTAAAATAAGAATACAGTCCAGTAAAGAAGAACTAAAAGTGAAATCGAGAACAGTAACTAAGATAAAAATAGAGACTGGACTGAAAAGAAATTGGTAATGGGGCAGCAAAAGGTACAGATTACTAAACATCAGAGCATGATTTAGTTCAGCAAATTAGAGACCATGATTTCCAGCTAATTGAGTTATTTAAAATGTACTTCTCTGAAGGATTTGTTGAACTCATTTGTAAAGAAACTCAAAAGTATGCTTTATTTAAAGGTAACCATAATTTCACAGTATCCTGACATCCGTTTGGGAATACTCTTGTTATCAGGCTAGTGTAAAGTTTTGTATAGAAAAATGTACTGGGAAGCTAGAGCCGACACACACAATGCCTTAGTATCTAATAGTACTTCCAGAAACAGATTTGACACTATTCATCGTTTTCTGCATTTGAATGACAATACTACCATAGATGCTTTAAAAATTCTTAAAGAAAATAACAAAACTCTATTGGGACTATAAGAAGGGATGGAACGGAGAAGCCTCCGTTAAAAGATTTGAAGAAACAATAGCATGGAACACATCATGTATTGCAAGATCATCAAAATAAAATTACACTCACAAGATGGACTGACAACTAATATAGAGAATAATCAAATCTGTTTTACAAAAGGTTTTTGCAAAAAATGGTCCAGAGAACTGAAAAAAACATGTTCATATAGATCAACTTACTGCAATTAGCCTTTACAATTATGAGATGGGTGGTGTAGGTCTCTTTGATCAAATGAGAGGCTTATATCGTATACGAACTTGGTCAAAAAAGTGGTATTGGTTATTTATTACATTTTGTCTCAATGCATCTATTGTAAACTTGTTGCTTTTGTATAAATTTGTTTATCCAAGGATCTCCCTTTTACAGTTTACAAGAAGAATTGTTCTTAAACTTCTTACACAACGAAAACACTTAGCAGGTCCTAAGCCTAAGCGAAGTAAGAATGTTCTAAAAAAATCAGGTTTGATCAAACAAACGGTCTTCTTGTTGATAAACAATCAACACATTACGGAAAGTGCTCTAAATGTAATATCGGTTTACGTTCAGATTGGTGTTTCTGACCTTACCACACGCCACCTCAATAATGTTACGAAGGTATCACTGCAATGATTGATGGTTATTTCTATTAATTGTTTTATGTTTAGTTTATTAATTATATTCTGATGTTTCTTAATGTTAAATATAATTTTGAACAAATTTGAAATTGTATTATACCTCTGGCTCATTACTGCCTATCGTATGTTTTGACATACACGAAAGAAAAATGTGAAGCTCTTTAAGAAATTTAAAAACATTCAATTTAAATCATTATGCAAAAATCACAGAAAATTGGTTCCAAAAGTTACTCAGGCTTTAATGATTTAATACAATTTAGATTTGAGTATTGGGTAAGTAATTTTGAAATTTCTTTCCCTTTTTTACATTGCATGCATAATCTTTTACAACAATTATATTTATTTTTTAATTATTTACAATTTATATTTACACTACTGTAAAGAACTAAATAATAAAATTATTATACAGGGTGTCTTTGTAACCGAGTGTTATATTTCACAGGTGTGTTCTAGAGGAAAACTTAGCAGATCAGTACTTTTGCGATGCTCAGTTTGTAAATGTTACATACTACAGTTGAGGAATTCCAAATCCAACATGTAATTGTTTGTTTTTCCTCAATTTTGTATTACAGACAATACCGTTATATTATCAAGTGACTCTTTTTATTTGTTTGCTAAATATTCTGCAGATCAAGTAGGTATCTAATTTAATTATCAAATTTAGATGTACTAATTCAGCATCAAGGAGGGATAAACGATCAGTTAACAAGCTTTCTTTTACTTTTAAATCAAATAGGCGTCTAATCAGAATTTTAAATAAAATTTTAATAATTTAGAGGAAAAATAAACAAGAATTTCTTTTCTAAATTATTAAATTTAAGATTTTAATTGTTAACTGTATGAAATATTTCTACATTTATTATTATTACTAAAGTGTATATTACAATCTGTATTAAGAAAGTATTTTAATTAGCAAAGAAGAATTAAAGTAAATTTAAAGTTGAGCAAAAACCCTCTTTAACTTAAATTTATACCTTTTATACAATGCTAATCTTCCAAATCGTTAAAAGTAAAAACATTTTAATTCAACAATTAATTAGAATATTTTTTGGCTATTTTACGTTTGTGTTATAACAGTCAACTGCATCAAAAATTAATTTATTGCTGCCAACCAGAATTCTAATAATAACTTAATACGACGTACACTACAAAGGTTCTTAAGAAAAATGTCAAGGTTTCAGCATCAACGGAAAGCCTAAAATAATAAATGTTTTCTTCTCCGATTCATTTACTTGAAAAGAATGACAAATTCCTTTTTTGTGGGTTTGACAGAGAATACTTCACTAATTAAAACACACAGCTGTATACAAAACCTATTTTTCTTATTTTCAAATTAGAACCGATGTAAAATGTTTATGGTGATCTTAAATTAAATCTCAAATAAATCTAGAGATTGCCAAAGTATATAGTAACGAGTATCCGTGAATCCGGGATAAGCAGAAAATATAGGAAGTCGTGCTTAGAACTTCACAAAGAAAAGAGAAGGCCTAGTTTGACTTTACACTCGCCCTGTATATCTATCGCACTTTTGAATAAAACTCGCTTCAACCCCAGAAATAAGAAGGCATGTTGTTATTTACTGAACTGTCAGACTTTATGTTTTTACTGAACGAAGTGCAAACAATCAAAACGAAATAAAAAAAATACCTGCAAGATATTTATTTATGATTTTTTTATTTATGAAGTCGAATTGTAGAAGGTATTTTATGACTTCAGGTATATTAATAAATAATACCTGTCTTATCCTAAAGAAAGTTTAAATTAAAAACTAAATAGCAGATGCCACTAAGAACTTCCACGTTTCGTTAAACTAAAACGAGAAACTTGGAATTCAGAATCCTCTAATTGTAAGTTTTCCAACTAGTTTGTAAACTCGTATACGTGGAGATTATCATTTCATGTCGGTGGTAGAAGCAATTCTTTAAAATTAGAAATATTCTGAAGGATATGCAACAATCAATACAAGTATTTAGTTGTATTATATTTTCACAA
>VTPC01002807.1:41914-76057 GCA_011009095.1 Ignelater luminosus | reverse complement strand
GTTAGAGCATCTGTAGAACACAGTCCAAAACGTTCAACCAGAAAACGAGCTCAGGCATTAAGAATTCGTAAGACTTCTTTACTTCAAATTTTGGACAAAGATCTTATTCTTCATCCTTACAAAATTTAAATACTCCAAGCACTAAAATCATAAGAGATCCCAAATCGTCTACATTTTGCTGAAACTCTGCTTGAGAATGAGATCGATATACACAATGAATGGATGTCTGACGTGGCGCACTTCCATTTATCCGACTATACCAATAAACAGAATTGCCGTTATTGAAGTTCAGAAAATCCACAGATGGTTTCAGCAAGATGGTGCTAACTCACACACCACGAGAGCGTCATTAAATTCCTTGCAAAGATTGTTTCCGAGGCACATTATTTCCAGACGAGAAATCGAGTGGCCTCCAAGTCGTTTGCGATTACTTTTTTTGGGGGCTACATAAAGCAAAAGATTTTCGTTGATAAGGAGCTTGAAAGAGGAATTATTGAAGAAATTCCTAATATTCCTTTGAATATGTTGCATAGCGTTATGGAGAATTTCCACGAAAGGCTTCAAGAGTGCATACAAAGAAGGGGAGGCCATTTACCCGGGATTATTCCTAAGAAATAAAAATGGCAAATTACCAGCCAATTGATGTTATATTGTATTTCATTTAAATAAAATTACCTTTGGATTCTTAAAGGATTCAAAACTTCCTGCTCCCGACGACCACATTGTATTTTCAGAAACTTTTTGGATTTTTGGTTAGACATCATTTTTTGAAAAAACTATCCACACGCTATGACATCATGGAAAGGAGTAATCTTTTCTGACCTAGAGGTATAGTTATTAATTCGAAAGTGGTGCAAGAATTGTTCTTGGTCAGCTATATTAAATATCATCTAAAGTTGTTGAGTACTGTTTCATGTTTCTCTATGAACACCCATCAAATATTTCTTTAGAAATTGCTTTAAAATGAATTGTTTTTTTATTTCGAAAAACTGTCAGCATTTTTAACTTTACAGTCAAAATTGGCCGAGATATCAGCAAGGCAAAGTTTTTTCCTGAAAATCAAAGCATTAAAGACAATGTAAGAGATGCGCTTTGAATTGACAGATTTGACATCTAAGTTTCCACAACACTCCATCTTTCACATTTTTTGCTCATGGTGGATACAAAACTGTATATACATACAACGGCACGAAGAGCAATATTACGTGACAAAGTCATGGTCTGTTTAGCATAATACCTAGTGTTGATTTTCTACTGCTATGGGTTAGGCCTTTTCAATGTTACAGCTGCAAGTGTTGCCCTAAGTAAAAACTTCTTAGAAATAAGTACAACTGTCTGTCTTTTTCTATGGAAATATTTTTCTGTTCTGTGTATTCTTCCTACTAGTTCTCAGCTTTATGGTATTTTTCATGTGATCCGAACGGTGCATCTACGCCTCTGCATTTGGATACTTTGAGTATTTCTGCCTATATAGCAACAATTTCTGCTAAAGGTGGAAGCCAAAAAGGACGAAAAGTTAATAAAAACTGTGGCTTTAGATTTAAAGGAATGAATGATGATTGTTAAGATAATGTTTTACGTTTCCCGGTAGAGGCTTTTTTTCTACAAAAATATCGTTTACAGTTCTCCATGAGAGCAAATGCAAATCTTCAAATGAAGAACTAGACACCAGGAAGTTTTGAATGTTTGACAGCTAATTTGGCATTGCAACTTAAATTAGAAACATAAATATGAGTTTTTAATATCAAATAATGTATGCATATACGCAAGAGAATTTGTTGTTTGGTATTGCACTGCGAAACTCAACGCAGAGACAATTTGATTCAGGAATTGAAGATGACGACGATTGTGCGTAACCTTCTCATGAATCTTCTTGAACTGAAGGTCAGATTTCGGCAAGTGAAATTTCCTAGATCCCATTTTAAAAACTTTTATTTATTAACCTTGTAACAGTATCTGGCATTTGGACACTTTTGCAACTTATATATTTCCAAAAATAATGAGTATGACTTAACTATCAATATCTTTTAGAAGGGAACTAAGGGTTCTAGAAACAGCTGAACTGTTAATGCAGAACTTTATGAAGATTAATAGTTCAGCTGTTTATAATAGTCCAGTTTGGGTTCTAAGGCGTCTGGTTTGAGGCTTGCAGTGGTTTGGTAAAAGAGGAGTAGTTTAATATGACTCATAGCTTGATAAGAGCTGGGCTGAAGATTTGCAGTGGTTTTCTCATAATAGCTTGCCGAACCGTTACTGACTGAGAAAGCGTGTGTTCAGTTTGCGAAAGAGTTCTTCAAGTTTTGGCAATTGGGTGTGTTTCTCAATCTTATAAATCTTGCCTTTTCTATAAAGTTTAAGGATTTATCAACTGATAAAAAATTAATTGTTTGCCTCAGAGGTTTATCAGACTCTGGACTGAAAACATCCTTTCAACCCAGAAATTTCTCTTTCCGAGTCATTCTTGTATTTCTGTCTACTTAGTAGTATTAAGGACAAGATTTGCATTGTGGTAAATCGTAGCAATCAAACTCCAGGGATTTGTTGCTCATGCTGTAACGAAGAATACTTCCTGTGGAGCTGCTTTCATATAGAAACCTACACTATCGAGTAGGATAGATCTAAGTATCCCCTTTCGATTGTCTCTCGATTTTAAAACTCGGAGGTAACGTGTTTTTTGGCATTCCAAAAATTCAGTTCTACAGAATGTGATGTTCTACTCGTCAGTTTGAGTACATTCGAAAATTGTTTCTCAACAGAAAGCTTTTTTACCTCAATCTTAAAATGTTGTTCCATTAATTCTGGAATTTTTCTTTAATGGTTGGTAGGTAATGGATTGTCAAGATAGTTTGCAAAAAAGTTAAATATCGTCTGTGGTTCAAAAAATAATTTTTTTTCCTCGTTCTTTAAATTTTCGCAACCCTTTTGGCTCAAGTTTCAGGCAAAATAGCAGTGTAGCTTTTCAATTGAAACATCGAAACAAAAATTCTATTCTTTGTCCTTCGAGCTCAGTGCCCGATGTCTTGTCAGGTCTTTGGTCCGTGTGAGAAATGCTATAATGTATTACGGTTATTATCATTAAAAGATCAGAAAAAAACTCAAAACAGTAGTAGAAGCATGAAAACATGGAACACTGTCTGAAATGTGTAGAAAATGAGGAGAGTCTCTAAAGTTTATCTTGATAATATTTTCTTCACGATTGCTTGACACTCCACTGGCCTGGCTCATACTTTTAGGTGAGCCTTGCTGCATTTTCATTTCTTTATTGATTGATTCTTTGTACAGTTAACAGCGAATAGTAGAAACATTCCGATTAAATATACTAAACTGTTTACAATCATTTTAATAAAATAAAATAAAAAGAAATCATTCTTTTGTTGCATTTCAACAATCCTAGTTGCATGTCTTCAGTTCATATATTAAAATCGTGTCAAAATTATTTTGACTTCTTTTGAAATATTATTGTAATTATATGACTTTCTATTTCCAGAGTAAAATATCTCTAGATAGGTATAATAAAACACACTGTATGCATGTAAATGCACTAAACCCGTTTCATGACCTACTAGATAGCTATAAAATATTCTAAGCTATTACATTACATCGCATGCACATTCTCGCTACTTTTTATTTTCAATACGAATAGTAAAGGGGAATGACTGATAACAATTCACGCTTGTGGACGTCAACATAAAAATAATTACAAAATAAAAAAGATCCAATAATTAAAAACTGGATTTACATCATTTATTCTTGTAAAATTACACATTTACATTTTTTACTTCAATAAACACGAAATCTCGGTTTCAATCTATAAAAACTTTCTCAAGTGTGAGACTGCACGGCGCGATCAAACCAGAATCTTGCCGGACTAGTTGTAGGATATTTTATGTATTGTATGTTCTTTATTTCCACCGATAGCAGTTATAATACCTGGAATGGGTATATTCATTCGAGCGTATCTTTAATTTAAAAAGTGGAAGTAAAAAGTGAATAATTTCTTGTTTATACAGCATTTACCCATGGTAATTAAATCGCATCGCTGGCGAACGGCGCCGCCTAGAAACCTCAGAGATCATTCTTATCTTAGTACTTTCTTCAAGCTTGATATTATAATCTAGTCAACGTGTTAGATTTCCTTATTTCAGCTAAACGTTGCAAGCTATCAAAAGCCAAGAGAGGTTATAAAGTTATAAATATTGTTAAGTAAACTGCCTGATGGTTCTTATGTTTTATTTTATAGCAAATTGAATTTATGTTTAGAATAATAATAGGTATGTAGATTTAATATCTAGATATAGGGTGTCCCTAAATTAATTTTGTGGAAGTATTAAATATAAATTTCCAATTATATTATCTACAATCTGCATACCTTAGGATTACACAAATAAAATTTCCCCCTCTCTACATTCTCATTAATTGAAGAAGCGTTGTGATTACATAATAACTACACGAACCTGATTTGATTAATTATCTGGCTAACGGCTTCCATACGCATCACACCTGTATATGTTGCGTAAGCTGAAGAGTTAGTTGCTTTTTAAATTTTTTCCTCAAACTTCTATCCTTTTTAATTACATCTGCATACGTTATATCAATTTACCTAATTAGTTATTAATGATCGTGACTTTCATGACTAAACTCTTAATAAAAGGATGCCCTCTAGGACTGGAAAGTATCATAACAATAACAAGGAAAATAGTAATTGTTCAACGGTTGATCAAAAATCTGCACACGAATTTTATTTATTAATTTTTTTATTAATTTATTCAACTCTATATCTAACTCCTGGAGTTTATTGACTAACCAGCTGTTATCTCATATGCCAAACTAGATCGATTAGTAATAAGTGTTTGAAAATAATGATGCAGATCTATTTTCTAAGTCACAATATTTACATGTTTGGGCATTGATACTCTTTGAACTGGTTTCTGAGTTTTTTTGCCGAAGCATATAGAAATAATTTCTTGAATCACCATTTCAATTTCTTTCAAGCTTGTGAGATTTAGGCGTTCCTTTTAATAAGTAGCTCCAGAATATGTACGTATTTGACCAATGTTAGTATCCGGACTGACTTCTGAGTTGTTCTTTTTTTTGCTGAGAAATGTAGACAATTAGCATTTCAATTTCCTTACAGTTCTTGGAATTTAGATGTTTCTGTTAATAAGGAGTTCTACAATATTAATATATTTGGCCAAGTGGCCAATGTTACTCTCTGTACTGGTTTGAGTTTTCTTTTTGCTGAAGCATATCGAAATAGTTTTTTGAATCATCGTTTCAATTTCTTTTAAACTCTTGGGATTTAGGCGCTCCTTTTAATAAGTAGCTCTATAGTACTTACATATTTGGACAATGTTACTATCTAAATTGGTTACTAACTTTTTTTGCTGGAGGATGAGAAAATAACTTCTTGGTCTACCATCGCAGTTTCTTTAAGACTTTTGGAATTTAGACGTTTGTTTTAACAAGGAGATCCATAATATCTAAATATTTGGGCAAAGTTACAATCTGAACTGGTTGCTGGGTTTTTTGGTTCCTCAAATAGCCAAATTTCAGATTCATAATCTACTATAGCAAGCTAAACTACAGCAAGAAGGATGTTGAAAAATACTAACACAGCGCATTATGTTCAGATAGAGGTTGTTTGCTTTTAAAATTGCAAGATAGAGTAGCGGCCTATCGCTATTTATAGACAGAGAAGAACGACGGATTAATAAAAAATGTTCAAGTAAAAGGAGGCAATTCTAAGAATAAGAAACTAAAAACAAGTTTCCAAAGTCTTGTTATTATAAATGCCCACCAAGTTTATAAAATGGAAAAACCACTTGTCATCTATACCCTACCCAAGACTATCAACTGCATTTAGTTCTGAGCATAGTACCAAATATTCATATCTTAAGAAGTCGATACTCTAAGAATTTCTATTTCCAATTTTTTGTTTTTATTTTTGTTTTGTGTACTAAAACAATCTGATAACATACTGATGAGCTTGGTCAGTAACAATAATGTACGTAAACATTTTCTATTGATCTAAAATTGATAAAAATGATTTATATCATTCTGCACAGCATAATGACTAAAACCATAAGAAATAAATCATTATGAAATTAGCGGATTTATCTTTAAATCTGTTTGAAACCATGAGCTTTTTACAAATACAAACATTAACAAGCCATTTGACGTTTTCGTAAATCCAGCACATCTAAGTGCCCCGTTTAGCCAAAAAATGTTGAAGTTGAAAACCTTAAAGCTATACTTGCTGGTTAATCTCCAAATATGGCTTTTACCTGTAAGTACCAACTTATCATCTTTTGACTGTGACTAAAACGATTAATTAATTAAATTCAGATATGTAACTGCTACGGGCATACAAATTTTTTTATAAAACGTTTCGAAACTTGTGACCCTAACAGAAAATATGATCTAGATGTTTCGCTTACAATTAAAACGGTTGATGGCAAACAATACGCCGATGGTAATATGACATTTGCTGTTGATATGGGCAGTAACATTCACGTACGTTTCACTTGTAGCATCACTGATGTTTTTGTTGATATTGCTTATTTCACTTTTTATAGTCGAACTGTTCTCTGGAACTGCTTACCTTGAATTCCTACAAGCACATATTTTCCTTTGTTGAAAGAAACCTTTGTGTAGCAATTCATAAATATATGGGAGAATTTGTATACGAAATAGAAAGGAGTGCACAACTTATACCAGGAAGATGTCCTATACCGAAGGTTAGTATTAAATTATAAAAATCGTTTGTTCTTGGTGTTGATCCAATTAAGAAAAAATTCATTTTTACAAAACAAATGAATCGAGTATATGCTTCTTCTAATCATTGTTTTAGGGAGTCCATCGTATTCACAATGTTCCGCTCAACTTTGATAGAATTAGCCTCCAAACATTTCCATTTGGAAAGCTTCGTTTCACGGAACGTGCCTATGATAAGCAAAACCGTATGGTCCTTTGCCTGATAATAGAACTTGATAATCGTGAATAAGCTACGCTGTACTAACCATAAAGTTCTAATTTTGCTTAGAATATAATTTCTTTTGCCTCTAAATATAATGTATTTTAAATAATAATAAATATTTAGAGAACAAATATCTTTTTCTTGACCTTTTCAAAAATAACAACTTGAAGTAGTTATGTAAAGCAGACGATAATTCAATATTTCCAAGTGATTCCTTGGAAGGAGCCTTAATATTTTGCTATAACTGCAAAAGTAAATAACAAATATCTTCCATATTTGATAGCTTACCTTCAAGACAATTAAAAAACATTAAGGATTTCTCCTGCTGTACTATACTATAAATAAATAGCAAAGCTATCATAATAACTAGGAGAAAAATACAAGAAAAAGAAATCATAAAATAATGTGGACAAACCGGAATTTTATGCATGTACAGGGTGTCCCACTTCTAATATATTCACTGGATACTTTGGTTATAAGAAGAGATAGAACGATGCGGTTTTCACAATACTATTCTGATTCCTCAAGCTAATTTCCTTGGCGAGAACGTAAACTTTTATTTTTCTCTTGTAAGCAAAACTTCAAGATTTTTCATTTTCTACAAAGTGCTGTCATTATTTTCTTGTCGAACTAGTGAAAACAATTACCATGGATTTATATAGGGTAGTTGGGCATAGTTAACTAGATTGACTTAGGTTAGGTTGAGCTAAAATGAGTTATGGTGGGTTAGACCAAATGAAATTGCTTTAGATTTACAAATAAATAATTGATTTAACTTAGGTTAGAAGCAATTAAAATGAGTTATGTTAGATGAAATTGGATAAACTTAGGGTTGATTTTAAATAAAATCACTTAGGTTAGTTTAAGTTACAATTAGGTTATGTTTTGCCTAGAATTGTCTTTATTGACTTGTTTTGGATAAAAATGATGTGTTAGGTAGAATCGCTTCTGGTTGGTTATTTTGGAAAAGTTAAGGTTAAGTTAGATCGAATACACAAATAGTATAAATTTTATGGAGAATTTGAAAATTCTAACAGTCTAAATGACCAAGATAAATTAGAATGAACTGTTTTGTACCTGAGCTAAATTCTGAGAAAGTCTAACTTCATCGGATTCTTCAAGATTTCTCATTTTCTACAAAGTGCTGTCATTATTTTCTTGTCGAACTAGTGAAAACAATTACCATGGATTTATATAGGGTAGTTGGGCATAGTTTTGAAAAATAAGACTCTGTAACAAAATCTTTTTAAAGACTTTTTTTGACAATTCATTCCGGAATTTTTGAAAATCTCAAAAAATAACAAAATTAAGAAATCATTTTTAAATGCCCAAATTGGCGCTTTCAGTGGCGTCACTATCGAAGTTATCACAAATCTCAAATAAATAAATTTTATAACCACCCCGTATATACATCTCATACTAATAACAGTCAGTAGTTCTATTACACGCAGATCAATAATGCGAAAGATCATTAGAAAACGTTTTAGTACGAAATTCGTGGTTTATCTTTGCATTACAATCGAAACTAGTCCAAAATGAAAAAAGAATTGTCAAAATAAGTATTTGATTTTTCAAATTATAACCTACGTGATATTGTTCTTTATGATCGTTCGAAATTGTTTTGTTTTGTCGAAAACAAATGACATTCAAATGGTAACATTGTTTATATTTTTTAAAAATGATTTTGGCTTAATTGAAATTGAACTTTTTTTTACAAGGTCATTTCAAAATCACCTGTTGCAGTTTGGTTTGTTTGCTCTTGATATCTGAATGCGACACGTAGTTTTGCAAGCTAATTTATTATTTGCCCAATAATGATAGTACCCTCCACAAAACTAATAGGAGTGCTAATTATTGGGGAGTTTTTAACTGTAAGTAACTTACAACTTTTAGTTATTCAACCACATATAATTCATCCTTGATGTAGATTTGCTACGGCTTTGGTACCCATACTAACTTCTTCATTAAACGTTTTGAGCATTGTGATCCTAATGCGAATTATACAGTGGACATGAATTTTAAAATAAAGACAGTTGGTAATGTGCAGTACGCCGATGGTGCTTTTATGTTTGCTGTTGATGTGGGTAGTAACATTCGGGTACGTCTTGAAAGATAGTAATATTCTTAGTCTTTTTCTACAGCTGCACTCTTATTTTAGTCAAATTTCTCAATAGAATTGCTGACACTTGGCAGTTATAGACATTTGTTCTCAATGAAGGAGAAGAATTTATGTGTGGCAATGCATAAATACTTGGGAGAATTTATTTATGAAATCGAAAGATATGCACGGATTCTACCAGGAGTGTGTCCTATATCAAAGGTAAACAAATATCAGTACTGTAACCTTTTACGTAGATGTATGGGTTTTGTTAACATTATAATTTCAAGGTCATCTATTTTAAATGTTTTTACAGAAAAGCTAATTAGTCATTGCTTTCGTGATTTGATTGAGATCTCCCCACACCATTAAATTTTATTCCATGGAAGTATCATTAACATTTCAGTAATGAAATAATGATATAAACCATCAACATTTTATCTTAGAATTGGTTTACAAAATATACAGGGTGTCCCATGATCAGATTATTATAAGGTATCAGCAAAAGATTGGAAGAGAACTTACAGTTTCTTGTTAATTTTGTCACCTTGACTACTATGTCTGGGGACATATAAAGAGTACAGCGTACGAAGAATAGTCACGCAATAAGGATGAACTTGTTCTAAGAATTATGAATGCTGCTGCGTTCATTAGTGTAGATTCTTGTAACTTTTCTACCAATACGTTTTTAAGCTACTGTCATCTGGTCATGGGACACCCTGTATTTGTAATTACAGAATATTTTGCGTGGGTAATAAAGGTTGCCAGTCATTTCTCACTTACTACTAATGTAGATCATTATTTGTGTATGATTTCCGTGTGTGATAGGTAGTTTTGCAAAACCTTACTATTTAGAGAGTCTAATAATGATACGTCTGTCTGTAGCACTAGCTATTGGGCAGTTTATATCTGTAAGTTACATAGTTACAACATTTCAATCACTTAATTATTATATTTAATCTTGAATGTAGCTTTGTTACGGCTATAGCAATACAAATTTCTTCATTAAGCGTTTTGAGCGCTGTGATCCCAATGCCAATTATTCTGTGGACATGTTTTTTAATATAACAACAGTTGGTAATGTGCAATATGCAGATGGAGCCTTTAATTTTGCCGTTGACGTGGGCAATAATATTTGGGTACGCTTTAAAAGTATTCCTTCTTTCTTCTCCAATTTTATCTCTTATTTCAGTCAAACTTTTCAATAGAAACGCTTAGTCTTCATCACTATAGACATTTGTTTTCCATCAGAGAAAAGAATTTGTGTGTAGCATTTCATAAATATTTGGGAGAATTTATGTACGATATCGAAAGAAATGCGCAAATATTACCAGGAGTATGCCCTATAGCAAAGGTACATTCTAAGACACGTAGGTTTCTCAAAAACAATGCTTGTCATGGATGGTAAACTTTCTTTAACTGTTTTTTTTATATTTCATTTTTATTCACGTTATTGCTATAAAACGAATTTTTTCAGGGAATATATCGCCTCCACAATTATCGCCTTGATTTCCGAAGAATTGCTTTACAGACATTTCCATTCGGAAGATTACGTTTCACGGAAATTGCGTACGACCAACAAAATAATATTTGCTTGTGTTTAGTTATAGAACTTGATAACCATGAAATAGAATAGATGAAAATTGTTATTCATTCTTTTCTTGCAAATAAAGTGCTTGCAATTGAGAAATCGAATTTTTATTATATTTTAAATGCAATTTATACAAAACTAATTATACTCATGATCCAGTTTTGAGCAATTAATAATCATACGTTGTGATGTAGTCTAGATAAATCAAAGTACTTAATGAATAATAAATTTGTATTTCGCTTTCTTAAGAAGGTTAATGGAGGACGAAGCCTAACCTGGGACTACCACCTGAATAGTGGTCGTATTTAGCTAGGCGGTTAATGGCTCAAGTGCAAATTCGTAGCTCGAGTTGAGTTTAGGTTTCTAATAGCTTTCGTATGAAGGTTATTGGAAGTCGATGACACATCTCGATCCACAATCGTATTTTTAGTTTTATTAAGAATGTAATCGAGGGCGAAGCCCGAATTTGAGCTTCTGTATGTGCCTATTGAAGGGCAAAGCTTAACTGTTTGCTCGACCAGAATGCTTCTTTCTCTACATATAATATAACTGTAGATTTAAATTTTGGAAAAGTTAATAGATAAATTGAGGTATGTTTAGTGTTAATTGTTATGGTTTTCCGACATCTTAGACTTCTTACGGTAGAAAAACTATACTGTAGCTTCTACTCAACTTCTTAAAAAATCTACATAAGTTAGTGAACTAAGCCCGACTTTGGGTCACCATTGATGGCATATTGTAGGGTAAAGTTTGGCATGTTTTCAGCTCTAGTTAATATTCATTTTTGTTAAAATCAAGAAAACAAACTTTATGGTCTGTATACTCAGTTCTACTATTTATTATCACTTAGGACAAAAATCTTAAAACATCTCTTGCAGCGAACAAACTAGAGAACACACACATAGGTCAACCCAAAGGCAAAGCCCAAAACTTTTAGAGTACAAAATAGAAACCCTAGACTATCCCGAAACCTGGCACCCAGATCAAAGACTTATAAACAAAGAACACCGATCCAGCAGAAGTAACTAGGTCTAAAATCCCGTCACATTACAAAGTATGGCTAACATGCACATGTGGCACAAGTGTAAGATCGCAAAAAAATGAAAAAAGGCTCAACAGCTTGTGGGATACCAAAATGTTCTTTCCACTAAGAGAAAAATCTAGATGCATAGTCAAAACAAATTCTTGAAGAAAGCGCTACAATACTCAACAAACTCAAAATAAATAGCCACCGAGGTGAATCAAACAGCCTGAAGTGTGGAATCCAAAACAATCAAAACTACTTAGGTCACATAGACCACTTTAACAATATGTGTTAAGATTCCCTTACCTCGCCTTCTAGTGTACAAATACCACAACTACTGACAGAATGATATCACAAGAAAGTTGTCCGAGAAAGTTTCCAAATCAAGGTCAAATCCAGACAGTCAAAATCAAAACAGTCTGATTCAGAAAACGTATGCTAAGGTCCTACCAAACCACTTCCCAAACATGGTCAAAGCAGTAATGAAAGTTTTAAACAACCAAGGTCAGGATCAGATCGGTACATTAGGAGATCATGAGATTCTTAAAACTAAACCCAACGTTTACACAATGCAAAACCAGAAACAACCAGACGACATTCCGAAATAAGAAAGACGAAATGACAATGAGCATTGTAAGTACAGCTGAAGAAATGTTTTGATCGAAATTGAATCATTGGAACCAAATCCAACTTTTGATACACATTTTGCAAAAGCTACATCAGCCCCATCACTAAATGGACAGTTACAACAAACGTCGAGATTAGCCTTTCTCTCGTTTGATTAGTTACAAAGGGGCCATCCTATACTAAGCATAATAAAATGTCAAAACAACATAAACAGAAGGGCAAGAAGTACTGTACAAACCGAAAGCGAGCCTTCTTTTAATAGGTTTGAGAAACATAAACTACCCGAGATTCACACACGCAATACCATCAAAATGCCATCTAGTTCTTACGCCAGGGGTGGGCAAACTTGGCCCTTCGGGCTGAATTTACTCGTTTAACAACAAAACACTTTTGCACATTCTACAGCTTAAAATTAGTTAAATTTCCACTTAAAAGTTATTTCTCGTTGTTACATTTGCCTTTTAAATAGCTAATTCGGCTCGGTGTCAAGTTTGCCCACCTGTGCCTTAGACGATATACATTGGCAGGCAAAAATGGTGTTGTCCGAAGAGTTTCGTTTTTTACGTTTTTGTATTTGTGATACTGTAGGGAAAAGGTAATTGTGTTCTGTAGATGAAATTGTCGTATTCAAACTTGAAAATTATCCAAAAAATTTTTTATATTTATTTAGCATGTTTTGTCATTTTACCTTGTAATAATGATATAACGTACTACATAGCCTTGATTGTTTTATCTCAAAATAACATCAATTTTTGATTTAAATATTAAATTTGTAATAATTACAAATTGTTTTCCTACGTACTCAAGGCTGCCTGCGATTGATATAAATAATTCGTCACCCACAAGCGGTTTGTTTGTGTTTCATATTTGAAAGTTACAGATCATTTTACGGAATAAATTATAAAATTCTGAACTGCTCAAAAATGATAAAACTTTTGGCAACTAATGTCTATAACCTAATAATTATTACGGAGTTCATATTATCTGTAAGTAGCAAATGGTATCTATCTAAAACATGTAATTGGTGTACATATTTACTCTTTCGTTTAGATTTGTTATGTTTATGGGAGTAATACCAATTTTTACGTTCAGCGTTTTGATCGTTGTGATCCCAAGGCAAATTATTCTGTAGATATGGATTTTAAAATAAAAACAGTTCATAATGTGCAATATGCTGATGGTGCTTTTAAATTTGCTGTTGATGTAGGCAATAATATCCGGGTATGCTTTGGAAGAAAGGCATTATCTTCACTTTCCTTTAATATTTTATTTTTTGTTCTATAGTCGAATTGCACAATCGAACTATTTACACTCAATAAATACAGACATTTGTTTTCGATAAATGAAAAGAATCTTTGCCAAGCGCTACATAAATACATGGGAGAGTTAATGTACGAGATTGAAAGAAATGCGGGTATGCCTCCAAGAGTATGTCCCATACCAAAGGTAAACTGTAAAATATACATAAGAAACTTTCACAACGAACTATGAATTTTAGGGAACTTATCACCTGCATAATTATCATCTTGATTTCCAAAAAATGGCTCTACAGACGTTTCCATTTGGAAAATTGCGTTTTACAGAAATTGGTTACGATCAGCAAAATAATATTTGTCTTTGTATAATCATAGAAGTGGATAACCGTGAGACGGAATCCTAAAATAATAATAGAACATGTAGTATGTTCAATATTGTTAACTTGTTTAAATACCTGTGAGGTTTTAAATAAATATGTGGTGTTGGTACTTATTTTTTTGGTTTCTTCTTAGAACACCGACAAATTGATATACACTTTTGACTATGCCGGCAACTTTATAACGGTAATAATGTAGATTTTCTGAGTTTTAAAAAGAATTTGCACTCTCTAGTTAGTCTGCATGCCCTACAGCCATGCAGGTGGCTAAACAAAGAGAAGAAAAATATGTTTAATGAACAAGATTATTCAAAAATTTTGACATGCTAAAGATAGCATTATTAGATATAAAGCGTCAAACTAAACGATCTTTACGAACTAAGTAATTTTAGCATTTTGAATACTTACTCTTAGAATTTAAATACAGTACTTATTAGATTGTTTACGAAACTCTTTGCTTCCAGAGGTGTATACCAGAATTTGAAAATGCCGCCTTCAACCTATTAATGGAAGCAACGAATACGTGTGGAGACCAAGGTGAAATAGAATACTGTATACAGACAGGAGTCTCAGGAATTAGAAAATCGTGCGACAGATGTTATCTGCATCAGCATTCGGCACGTTACTTAACAGATTACAACAGTCAAGAAAATCAAACATGGTGGCAATCGGAAACGATGTTGGAAGGAATTCAGTTTCCATCGCAAGTTAACCTCACACTTAATTTAGGTAAGTCAAGCTTGTTATATTTTTGGTAGTGTCCATTTTATTAAATACGGGAGGTAATTGAAGAGTTGGCAAATTGATGACAAAAATTGTAAATTTACAGAAAGAAACAACTCGCCAACTGGAGAATAAGCATTATAATCGTATAACTAACTTATTAAGTTGAGTATAACATTATAATATCAAATTAGTCAAATTCAATTCGGGGTGTAGAGCTCTTAAAAGAATTGATATGTAAATATCTCTCCAATTATTACAGTTAAGAAAAATAAATTTTCTAAACTCTTAAATAAGATATTTTGTTAGAGAAAGATAGCATGTAACTGTCACATTACCCAATCTAGCAATTCTGTTCAAAGGTTAGTTGCTGTGTCTCTTAATAACTATTTCCCATGAAAAACAAAACCCTTATCGGTTATTTTAGTAAATAAAATTAATTTTCCATTCGTATTGGAAGCCGACCACATCTTAGCACAAAAAGAAGGCATTATTTATTGAATACATAAATTTAAAAAAGGCCAAAATAGACGAGCTATCAGTAGCAGCAACTCGTAAACCTTATAAGGGCATCGCATACGTCGCGTGCCAAGCGCCAAACTATAAAAACGGTGGAAATACCATCGTAAAAACCGTGGTTTGTCGTCTTACATCACCAGAAGCCGCACAGTATGATGGCCACACAAATTACTGAGACATTCCCTGCATATTTATACGTCTTTTACATTCTTCACTGTCTGATATTATATGCCTTCTTACCCTATATGGACTCATATAATCTTTCGGTCTTTCGGTTGAATCGAAATTGTATAATCACAATATATTTATTTTATAAGGTGAAACTCTCTTCTCTTTTATATTTTCATAATAGTTTAGACAGATATATAGAGGCGAATTTAATTTTATTATTATTGGAGGTTATTAATTAAAAATGGAAACCGTTAGATTAGCATTTAAAAAATTTTATGCAAAAAACAACGTGGGCGACGTCTATAATTCTGTTTTCTTAATGTGTTAATTTAATTTGAGATGATATGTTATCAAAAACAGTCAATGCACAATTAACATAAGATACAGAAATTATTTTGGAAGAAACCTTTTGATAAGTTTTAATGTTTTATACTGGTTTGTCAAGAAGATTACTATAGAAAACAGGTACTAATTTTTGTATTCCTAAAAACAACTCAGATTAGAATTAATTCAGGTTTCTTTCACTATTTGCAAATCGATCTTTTATCAAAACTTGAAATAATGAGCTTCTGAAATGTTTAGTATAACGAATCACTGCAAAATTTTGCAGAGGCTAAAGAGAAGACTGAAATAACCATCAAATAATAAATGAAATCTTGTTTTAAAAATCGCTGCTCCAATCGTTATTTACTGCTGGTAGCAACCCAAAATATAAATAATTTTTTCACATAAATCAATTAGGAATGCAAAGTTGAGGTATGGAAATTATATTGAAATGTAACACATACAACGATGAGATGACAAAATGACACTTGTGTGAATCAATCCTTAGAAAGAAAATTATTATAGTATGTTATTCTCTCTTAAGCTTGGAAACACTTCAGCAAGAATGTGATAGAGAAATCTTTACAAATACAGCTCTAGTATTATCCTACACTACTGAGGAAAACCATAAAGTCTCGAAGACACCGTCCACACTAATGTATTATAAACTATTGCATGTCCAACACTAAAGAATTATCAGGCCCTTATCCGAGAGATGGCTAGGGTCCATTCCACCCACAACACGATAATATTGATAGTAGAGAAACCTGGAAACATAAACATGAAAGAGTGACATTTGACACTCACAAGAGTCATCCCCACAAAATAACGGTGCACTAATTACTACCTCTTATTTGACTTGAAACACTTTTATGGTGAGTAATCTGAGCTTAAAGAATACTGTCGCAATGCCATTGAATCAGAAACCGGCTCACGATTGCAATCGATGTCCAGTTAAGTTAATTAACCTTAATCACTTCAAGTCAGAAATTGGTTGATTATTAGTGCTTTTGCTCAATTCAATTCACTTCAACTATTATCCATCTACTAAGACCAAAGTTGACTTCTTGAGATGTCCAAATCAGTTGTGTTTGGGCAGAATTTTGCTACTTAAATATCATCTGCATCAAAGCTGTATGTATGTGATGATACACTTTGGCTTTGATGTGGTGACTGGTGTAGTAGGCTTTGGAGCTAGCTGCAGTTGTCGCCGTGGTCTGGTCGTATGGTGTGGAGCGATGGCGTTGGTGGATTGTACCTGGGCATTATATTCCCGAAAACCCTTTGTTGGATCCAAGAAGTAAAGTAAAAAAAAAAACATTTTCCAGCAGCGTAACTTCCAACTGTCACATATTCACATCTACAAAACCTTCGTCCACCACATTTTGGACTATTGCTTCATCTGCGCTCAGGATTGCTTCCATCCCTCTAAGGAGGTTTGAGAACTAGCCGAAATACCTCCAACACTGAAATTTCCAAATGTCATAAAGAGTACTGTCAAGCAGAACTCTATTGCCGCTTTGGATATCCTGAGAACTCCTACCAGTCCCCTTCTTAGGAAACCCAAGAAGAAGTTGAAACATCCTCCAACTATCTTTATAACATCAGCCTACGAAACACGACACCCAGTGCTCAGGACGCTCAATCTCCAAATATCCTCAATTTTCTAACCCTTCAACAAAACTATCTTCCCAACCTCTTCTTCTCCGCCACAGTTTTTATATTTCAGGTTCCATTAAGATTCCAGAGGCCACCAACATCCAAACACGCGTAGTATGAATGGGCACTAGTCGACGAATAACTGCGGCCGGTTTGACGACTTGTAGATCCTTCCACAATTCTCTCCATACCGACCAGATCGACATAGCGTACGAAGTTTTGACGCAAGTTAGCTCTCAAACCTATCTTATCCTTTGACGGCGTACAGCGTTCACCTCTTCCAAATTCCAAACTCCAATTAGGCCGAAAAGGCATAAGTCTACAATGGCTTTTGATGGAACAATTATGACTTTGGCTGACTTAACTTGGAGTTGGTGGAAAAGTACGTCTGACGGTATTAAAAATAAGATGCCGAAAAAGGTAGAGTTGGACGGTTAAGTGTGCTGGCGGACCAACGCGACCGTGGGATGCAACGGGATGACAATGGTGAATGTATGCTAATCCAACTACAGTAGTTCGACCCGTCTTAGGACCTACTCAGACACTAAAATTCTTATTATTGCAGTATGTATCTCTTAAGTGGACAAATACAGGGCAGTGACTGGCGGAGTTACACTACCTGCTATCTTAAACGAAATAACTCGAAAAACCTGAAAAGTCGGTGAATATCGTTACCAGCTTTCACTGCATTTCCGAAATTCTGGCCTAAATTCGCATTTACATATTTCTTCCACAAATGTAACATTAAAAGCGAGTAGTACTAAGATTTTACTGTAACTCAGCGCTGCATATGTACATAAACTTTGTACCATTTATTAAAACGGTCAAAATTTCTCAAATTTGTGAATGTCAATCTGAGTTGCGCTCTGCTCGATCTAACGTAGATCCTGAAGACGAAACCATATTTCCAATTTCTTATAGTATTTGACTTTTAAACCAAAGGTGAACCTGAGAATTAATCGAGCAAATTAATAGTAATGTGGTTATTCAAAATAAAGCGGGACAGACTTATGTTGTATCCTTCCCTAGAAGAAGCTATTAATATCATATCCTGTGCGTTTCGAGAAAGATGTAGCGTGGACTTCTTCTTGAGCTAAATTTTCTAGATAATGCGAAGTATTTTCTGAACTCGTGTTAGGTAACTAATATAATGATGTTTCTTGTTTCTGAATTAATAAAATATCTAAAGAGCACAATAGGGGGGGACAGGAACCGCTACTGAGTCTAATTTTTTTATGTACGGAATTTCCAGGAAGACTTCATCCAATAAAAATTCTACAGAAAAAGCAATCCTTATCCATATAGATATTAGATTTAATAAATGCCAGTGGTATAATTCCAGATTTGAGACTTAAGGGCACGATTTTATGAGGAGACTTAATAGCTTAATAGACAGTGGGCTGCATAGAAATTGTATTTGGGCACCTCCATTAAACTTCTCTAGTTTTTCTCACATGAGACAAGCTTGTTGGTACAAAAAAAACTTCTGCTTGGTAGAACCTTGATGGGTTTTTTTGCCGACAGATCTGGTATAGTTGCTATCCTGTACGTTATGCCTCTTTTTTGAGTTCGAGATCTTTATGCGCTTCTAGAACAAGAACTTACAATAACAGAGAAACGCTGTTTGCTGTTCTAAGGTCTATTCCTGACCCTTTGAAGGTCCTTGACTCATCTCTTCATGGTCTACTTGCTCTGAATTAATTTCTTGTTTTAGAAGGTCATCAAATCTGTTTTGCATTCTGTGGACTGAGTTTTCTGCAAGATACATCATCAACATCTAGAGTCAATTTAAATCCTTCCCATTTACCAAGTTGTTGAAAACCTTCACGTTTCTGTAGATTCTTTGATTTTGGTGGGCATTTAAATCTTTGTGGGATCTAAATTTTTGTGGACAAGTGCAAGTTTCTCCGGTTTCACAGAGTTCTGAACTTTTTGAATCCCAATTCCTTATAGGCCCTCACATTTTTGTAAACCTTCCCCTTTAAATGGAGGCCTGCTTCCTGATAATGTTAACGGATAATTAAGCAAAACTTTGTTTCTGAGGAGGGCAAACGTAATAATCGCCATAAAACTGCAAGAAACACTCATTTCGAGAATTATCTATCTATAATAAACGTTAGTTTTTATCTTGTATTCGTGACTTTCAAAAATACACGCAGATAGTTTAAAGAATAATTATTGTTGTTAACTTCAAAGTTAATTTATTGCTAGAAAAAGTCAAGATATTTATTATCCATCTAATAATGTTAAGCTTTCTTACTATTCATGGTGGGATTATGAATTTTATAACCACATAAAAGTCGGTAATAGCATAGCCACCTAAGAAAGAGGAGAACAATCAGTGCAATTAGGCGGTATAGCGCTTCTGCAGACAACCCGTCACGGTAGAAAACAAATTGCAAAATTTACGATCCTTCATTCTGATGTTTGCTAGCGGCTTCGCGGTCTCCGTTAATAGCTCCATTTTTTACTACCGCCTTTAGGAATCCCTTTTATTATACTGTCTGCTTCAAAAAGAAAAAAGAACGCCAAAATAAACAAATTTATACTTGCGTAGATTATACTTGTTTCGTTTTCGTTTGTTCTCAAGTTTTTTAAATTTAGCGGAAATTCAGAACTTTAGTTGTAACCGATTCTAACTAATCAAATACAAAAACTAAATGAATGTGTAGAGGAGGAAAAACAGAAAAAAAAGAGAGGAAACAGAACATCTCAGTTAAGTTAATCAACTGTTTTTCATAATTTTTTTGGTTTTCCTTACTAATAAAGGCTAATACTGGGACCTGTCATGTTACCTTTTGCACATTCTGCCGTATACTTGGCGGGCATAGTAAAAGCGTGAATGACTGATTATTATCAAATAAAGACTAATAAACTTTTTAACAAAACAAATTGCAAGAGATTTGATTAATTAAAGAAGGATATGTAATTTCCATAATGTTAAGTCTTAATCAGATATAAACGTTCAAGGTGTGACAATTTACTTTAGATCGAACTGTCATTTTGAATAAATAAATCGTACCAGTCTTATCATAATCTCCGGCACGTTGAGTTGGTAATGTAGCGTGCAACACCTACAGACAGCTTGTCGAATTAAGGATATATAAAAAATACTAATTTATAAATCGTCTTTGATTTATATTTCCTATACTGCTTGTTTTGTATAATCCCTCTTGATGGGTGTAGGATGTGAATTATCTCAGGCTGAAATAATTTGCAGACCTTGATTAGTTTTTAGTTTTTATTGATATCAACGAATGAACTTACTTTAAAGTAGTTTTGGGATTTCTGAAAATGTTTTCATTTTGATTAAATAATTCTATCCTTAAGGATTTGATAGTCGCAAGCTCGAATCCTGTCCGAGGTAAACAATTTTCCTTTACGTATTAACTTTGTAAAAACTAAACATTGACGTTTGTATATACAGGGTTATTCCAAGTCTAGCGTCACTAGGTGAGGTTAGAACTACCTTTAATTTTTGTTGTCAGAACAACCCAAAAAAAAAGAAAATATGCATTCTTCCTATCATTGTGTGCAGGCGTATATGCAACATCCTGTATACAAGAAAATAAAATTGGTTGATACAACACTTATTGGTACCAAATGCTACGGTTTCCGAATTTTTGTCCTAGTTTTATAGATAACGGAGTTATGAGAGAATTCCGTTTGGATGGAAAACCTGTATAATGCCCGATACTCGCGTATTAGTTAAAATAGCAATTTAAGTTTTAATGGCATATAACATAACTCATACAGATTATGCGTTTACTAAAATAACCAATCATTAAAAAACATGCATGCAAAAACTTACCTCTACTGGTCTCATACACAGCCTTATATGGAACTCTTTGGGTTCATTGCAGCAACTACTGTTTACAAACATGGACATGATTGATACAAAATTAACAGTCACAACACAAAATCAGCACTTCACAAAAACAAAACAAAATTTGAAAAATCTTATGTATAGTTAGTTACACAAAAAAGTCAACTAATTTATCCATCCGACTACCGCATCTTTTATTTATAAGAAACAAGCGAAATTAAAACACGTTTAGTTTCCGACGTAAACTGAACAAATTTTTAAACTTAAACTATCTCTTTGAATAAAGTATGCAGATAAAGAACACGTGCAGATTTTAATTTTACTTTTTACTATTTACAGGTAAAGCCTTCGACATCACTTACGTTCGGTTGTGGTTCTATTCACCGAGACCCGAAAGTTTTTCGATATACAAACGAACATGTGAAGAATGTCCTTGGATACCTTATCAATTTTACAGGTAATTACACAACTTTTATTGATTGTTTTCAAATCATAGCCAGTTTATCAAAAAATTCACTTCATCATCAAACAAGATTAATAGTTTGTGAGTAAATACCAAGAAAAAAATGAAATTAAAAATGAATATAAAAAATTCAGTTTTTCTTGTGATTGTACGACCTTCATATCAATGTTTTTGCCAAATTGTTGTCAAAGGTAGAATCTAAGTTACATTTTTTACTTTATTTATAAATAATCTGATGTTATTTTAGGTTGTATTTAGAATTCCGTATTTCAAAGGCGTTCAATAATTTTTATTTTGCACTCCTTTTCCTTCGTTTTGCACAAGATGACGCAACTATCTACCAACTAATGTTCCAAACAGGGAGACATCTCCAGTCAATTCCAATTTAAAAGATTTTGTTAATTCGGACATTTACTTTCTCTTTTTGAAGAATAAATTCTAAGGAAAAACAAAAATCTTGTTTTGGACAACTTCTGGCAACTTTTGTCCTTACCACAAATACTCATCAGAATAGCTTTTAACCATCGAGGTACTAAGAGCCATAATTATATAAACTAGATTTCATCTAACCAGCTTTCTTTATTTTATTATACATAGCACAGCACCGAGGCTGAAAATCTCCCGTCTTGAATATGTTTTCCAGGTTTTGATTCATCAAAGTTCTCTATCTCTTTTTTTCAGCCTCGTTGCTTTATTTAAAATTTTCTCACGGTGAGCTGCGAAATATGCACCTTTTTGGTGACGCCGTTACTGAGTCTTACGATGTATATTACATTACCTAATTTCTGCACGACTCTAGCAGGGGACCACTTGACCGGACTTCTGATATAGTGCAAGTTGACAAGGACTTTATCATTTAAAAAAATGACTGCTGTTCGAACTTCACACTCTTAGTTACTTTTTCAGAATTTGACTTATTAGACTTGAAAATGGATTATAGAGATTTGCTAGACATATGGGAGTTTTAGGTTCATATTTCAGCATCATTGACATAGGAGATACTCCTGTGACCGATGAGGGAATGGAGCGTATAGAATACAAGCACTGCTCCAATCTTGTAGCAAGAGGTGTATTTGACTTGGAAACTACTGACTTAACAAGGCTCTTTTTAATTGACTAGACCTGTCTTTCAGCCAACCCATTAGACCTAGGGTTGTAAGGAGCAATGGTGATGTGCCTTATCCCCCTCTCAGACAAATATGACTTAAACACAAAGGAATTAAACTTTGTGTAATCATCTATAGGTACTAACATCTTAGCACCACAGGTATCCAACAAATCTAAATGAACTCTTTCCCATGGCTGAGAAGCACTAGACCAACTATAAAACTGAACTTTAACACGATTTTGAGTTGACTGACACGTAATGCAACATCTAACGTGACGTTCGATGTCAGCATCCATGCTGAACCACCAAACATATGAACGAGCAAGCAACTTTGACCTTGTTACACCCGGATAATCTGCATGAAGAACTTCCAAAATAGACCGCTTAAGAGACTCTGGGATTACGACTCGGTTACCAAACATGAGACAGCCATCAAGACATGACAAAAACGAACGGACCTTAAAATATTTCTCTAACAGAGCGTTTGACTTGACTTCCGACGTGACCCAACCATCAGAAACGTACTGCGTGATCTTTACCAATGTGACATCATTTTTAGTGCTTATTAAAAACTTGTGGAACTTAGTGACTCCAAATATAATACTTAACGCCTCCCTGTGAAGTTAGCTATAATTCCTTTGGGCAGGAGAGAGCGTAGCCGACTCGAATGCAATTGGACAATCAACGCCATCAATTTCATGACTCAACACAGCGCCGACGTCATACGAACTGCTATCGCATGTTAGAATTAACGGCTTTTTCGGATCAAACAAGACCAACAAATCACCTCTTTACTTTTCTTAAAAGCTTCTTCACACTGACTCGACCAAGACCAAGGAACACCCTTCCTTAGCAATGAATGCAAAGGCTATAAAATGTCAGGTGACTTGTTTACAAACTTATG
The DNA here is from genome assembly GCA_011009095.1 of Ignelater luminosus. Lineage (NCBI taxonomy): Eukaryota > Metazoa > Arthropoda > Insecta > Coleoptera > Elateridae > Ignelater > Ignelater luminosus. The sequence continues at coordinate 52,411 of VTPC01002807.1, read as the reverse complement.
ATAATAATTAAACAATCCTAAATAAGATTTGAACTCACTAACATTATTAGGTCTGGGAGCGGCAGCTAACTTACTGACTTTAGACTTTGACAGACGAAGCCCTTCCCTACTCAATTGATAACCTAAAACTTCTAAATCAAGAACAAAAAATTCACTTTTCTCTGGGTTAATTTTAACGTTGTACTCGTTAAGACGAGGCAAGACTTTGTGCAACGTTACACTACACGATTCGAAATCAACACCTGCGAGGAGAATATCATCTTGGTAAGCTTCACAATGATCAATACCAGAAAGAATATTATCCATGACAGACTGAAAAATGGCAGCAGCAGACGACAGATCAAAACAGAGACGATTATACACATACAAACCATTTATAGTATTGACTGTCAACAACGGTTTGCTATCGTCACTAACCTATAATTGAAGATGGACATTTGTAAGACCAATACGACAGAAGACTGTACAATTAACAAATTTATGAAAGAATTCATCCATTCTAGGCAGTGGATACTGCTCAGTTTCCACAAATCTGTTTAATGTGACTTTCAGATCTACACAAATACGTATTTGACCTGACTTTTTCGGTACACAGACAACCGGACTAGCCCACTGAGAATGCTTGAACTTTTTAACTGGTAGGTCATTACCTAACTTAGAAAAAGCATATGGGTATTTTTGTTCTAACTCACGAAGGTTGGCGCGTGCTGCCGGCGGCTTTACTGAGTTTACTGACTTGACAAGATTCACTGTGCTTGTACCACGCAACCTCTCCCTCCAGTCTGGTATGAGACGATTTAACCACATTACTCCTAACAATTTAGTACCAGTCTTATTTGAGGAGACAATTAACGGCATATCTGAAGGCAAATTACCATTAAAATCAACATTTACATTTACAGTTGAGTCTACCATCAAATTTAGACAGGTGCGTATCACATGCGACTTCTTTGTATACACTCAATGATACGATGGTAAAAACTGAGCCAGACTCCAACAGGAAAGATACTAAACGGCCATTGATATTTAACTGCAGATGTACTGGTGACAAATCTTCACTCAGTGTAATGTGGTTGCAGACATACTCCACGTAGTTGTTACCAGAGCTCTGCGTTGCTGACGAAAACAATTGTGACTTGCTTGAGCCGCAAAAACGAGAGATGTGACCCCTGGATCCGCAACGATAACAAGTCGAAGATGACGTAGGACAAGACTCTGGGGTATGTCTCAAATAACATTGAGCACATCTCTTAGAGGATTTGGAGTTGTATCGATTACTTGAATTATTCTAGTGTCGTGATGGGGCCTTCGAAGCTGACCTTCCATGGATTCTAGACGATGGATTCGAGTGACTATTATAGTTTTTACTGATTGACCTTGACCTATAACCAGACCAATTTTTTGAGACAGCATTCATATCAGAATCGAGATTTGACTTGTTGTTGGAAATGATCGCCATAGCTGACTTGTTAGCGTTTTCGATGGCCAATACTAGTTCACATCCCTTGTCAAAGGTCAACGTATTATCTTCTACTAGGAGTCTATTTATCATCATTTTCTCCGGTAGTCCCACGAGTTGATCTCTTAAGGCTCTATCCAGATGATCACCAAACTCACAACGGATTGACAACCTTTTTAGATCAATTATATAGTGCATAAGAGGCTCGCCTTCATTTTGCTTACGGCTATGAAACTTGAAAGTCTTACTTATAACCTTAGATGTTGGAGAATAATGTCCTTTCAATACTTTCGAGCAATCTGGAAGGTGGACTGACTGACGATGTTCGGAGATAGCTTGGTTTTCAAAGTTTTATATGATTTCGGACCTAACAAAATTGTAGGGAAATTAACCTTCTTGGAATCAGGAACATCATTTATAAGAAAATACGCATCTAGACGATCCAAAAAGTTCTCTATTGGTTCCACTTGTGGATTAAAATGACTGATATTCATCTTTAAACAACCTTCTTGACGTGGTTGCGTAACATTATCACTTTTCACTCCAATGCTCATGATTACCTTCAAAATTTCGACAGTGAAGAAAAAACAACTCTTAACATACGTATCTCGTCGCCAAAATGTTATAACGTGGATTTATGATATTTAAAATAAAAAATAATGGACTTGTTTAAAATGATTTGACATTTATTTTTACACAGGAAAAAACTCTTTTTTTTATTATTGACACACCTGATATTGACTCGTATAAAACTAATTATATGACAACAGCTACAACAGTACTTACCCTCAATTGTCAAAGAATGTGTTTGAATTGACAGTGAGATGCTACAAAAAGTTGGAGAGAAAACAAAAAAATGAACAGAGAACATTTTGCACATCTTTTTCATTGAAACAATGTTTTTAATTTTTATAAATTCATAAATTCAAGGTAAATGTATCTTAAAGGTTATTTCAAACAAAATTGTATTGATGTGTGCTTTTACTTACTTCATATAAAAAGTAAAGATGGAAGGGGAGGGGTTAAAACTCTTTTAATTCTCACACTTCACTGTATATTCTTATTTCTATTTTTTCTTGTTTATTTAAGGTCAGTGCAGCTTCATTGATGCTTATCAGTTAGTTTCAATTTTTTTTAAACTTTTGTACCTGTGTACTTACTATTTTTGTAAAGGAATGTTGTGCAGTATTTATAGCTTACAATTATAAGAAGATCCAATATACATAAATTTATTGCATGTAGCAATTCTTCGCAGTTTTTGTTAATCAAATGAATACCTGCATAACTAGCATAGTGCCTACTTAATCCCAATCACCCCCTATCGAACTCTGATTCTGTTGGAGTTGTAAGTATTGCAGTATGTAAGTTTAGTCTTTGAAACATAATAAAAAAGATGTATAAGAGCTAATTATTTAGTTTTTTAATTTTACTTTCTAAAAGGTAACATTTTAGTAAAATATAAGTCTGTTGTCAGTGATAAGACAAAAATTATAATTTGAAGTTTAGTTTAGTTGGGTGTTATAAGTATATAAAAAGTAATTGCTCATATTGATTTAAATTGTCTTATGTAATGAATTTTTAATTAAAGCTACACTTATGGAATAGATCGAGGCTTCCTACAGATAAGATATATAAGATATAATAAGATTATCATTATTACTGTCAGTGGATACAAAATAGTAACTTTTAAATTTATTTTGTATCTTTTTATTTGTTAAATTAATTAAACAATAATTTTTTTAGTGGGTACTGATTTATCTGTAGATTCAATTCAATTTTTGTTCAGTAACAAAAATAATTCATGGATGATAGTATTATAATAATAGTGATCTAAATTATCGTTAAACTAACAATAGTCAAGGTATTTTTTAAGAATTTTAAGATTCTAAACAGAGTTGAAAGTTTATGTGTATTTGAATAAATAAACATATCAGTCTGGTTTTACATGCTGTATATATGACTTATTCTGTTTATATTAGAGTTCGTTGACTACCCTGCTTATTAGCATTATAATAAAATTAATAATGTCTTTTAAAAAGAAAGAGACGACACATCCTAGTGTTAATACCTATTTTTATATATTAAAATAATCAAATTTGAATGTTAGGTACCTATAACTATAAACAAGCAAACTCACCTTTTGAAATATAAATAAATCGTTTAAGTTATTCTCAGCTTTCGAAATGAAATTTTTAAATTAATAGTAAATATCTCAACAATAATAAATAAATTAAAATCAAGAATAAATTAAATGTGCATATAGGCAACCCAGACTACACTCTTGCTTTGTTTGCAGCGCAAGTTGCAGGGACACGTACGGTTTACCTGACAGCACCGCAACTACACGAGGGGAAGAAACTAGAGCATTATGTACTTCTGAATATTCAGATATTTCACCCTTGAGGGGAGGAAATGTTGCTTTCTCTACTCTTGAAGGACGTCCGTCAGCTTATAATTTTGATGCAAGTCCAGAATTGCAGGTGAGGAACATTTTATGTACTATTTATTTTTATAGCTAATTCTTAATATTAAGAAAGTAGAACAAGACTTGCTTATTAAATAATCATGATTTACTGCTAGATTTAATTTGTGCGAGTAAAACCAAACAATAAGAGTTTCTTGCAGCATTTATTTACAATATTATAGAAAGGAATATCATAAAGCGATATAATATTATTGAACCTATTTAAAATCATTTTCTGTAAGCTAAAGAATTAAAAATACACCAGAATTAGTGTCCAAAGAGTTCCAAACTCTTGTAGGATAATATTTTTCATGTTGGTACTTGTACAAAAGTATTCAAAATTTTTTCCGAATTGATGCTGTCAAATCTATGGCATGTGCGTAAGAAGGGTTGCCTACACTTTCTGCATTTTTAAACGATTGTTGGTGTAGTATTTACATTTACATTTTCCATACTGTTTGTGTTTGTATTTAAGTAGATAATTTATAGATTATTAGTATACTTACTTATAATTAAAAACAAATTTGCACTTATGCAAGATAATATTCAAGAATGAAATGTTACATATTGTGGCACTATAGCACTGAGTAAACTCTTATTATAATAATATCATATCAACCAATCTCTCTATGAACAGTATTATCATTCATTCATACCAGCTTACCTATGGTCATTACACAGTATAGGTATCTATCTAAACAGTCTCAGTAAATTTGTCTCAATTTCAGGAAAAACATTAAGGCTGTAGTTATAGGGTTATACAGGTTATACAGGGATTCTGAATAGTTAGGTTAGCTTAGCCTACATTGTTTTTTACATTTTTTTTGTTTTCTTAATTACGGTGTAAAGAAGGAAGTCATTAATAATAAGAGTAATGCTAGTAAATAAAAAAAAACGAAAAATTGAAGGAATGGAAGCAATTTTAAACTAGTTCAGTTGCTGAATGACCAGATACCAAATCATTGTCCACTTTTTATATGAAAGATGCCTTAGAACATGTTGAGGAGACAATAAAAAAATGATCTTACTAATTATTTATATTTTACAGTTTATGTCACTTCTGAATGGCCAAATTTTTGAAACTTAAGGCTCCAAAGATTGCTTTGGGAGCCAAATTGTTTCTGATAAATTATATTTGTTTCATACTCTTTACAATAATTACTCAAGCGATCAAAATAGTATCTGATAGGACTCACATGCCTGACCTGTATCTTACAAGCTATGTATCCACAGGTTCATATTGTTTTCTAATCAATACTAAACTACTTTTATAATCGAGTATTCATATCTCTCAAACTTGTTCAACTAAATATTATTTGGTGATTAGAATGAATATGAAGGGTACAGCTGCTGAACTCAAATTCTCTACACTTTTGCCCAAGTCAGACTTCTTATGCTTTTCATAGTGACTTGCCCAAGGAATCTAATGTGTAAATTGTACCTCTTGAAGTAAAATTTTGCAAAGTGAAGACTGTAAGTTTTACAGCTACACTCTTCATATATTTCTTTACAAATTTTTATATTTCATAAACTTCTTAGGGATGGAGACTTAAAGAAGCAAGAAACCTTAACATTCTGTATCTCGAAAACACACATTTTTATTCAACTTTCTGACTTGTTTTGTGTGTATATGCCTAAATTTTATTTTTTATTTATTTCTATCTAAAATAAGAATCTAAGAATCTAAAAGCTAGGAGTAACTGTTTTACTAAATGTGAACCGTATATTTCTAATATGTACTTCTAATGGACGTTGAAACATTTATCATTTTCAGCAAATGAGACGTAGATATTTATTATAAGCTGTCGTGTGAACATCTTGCATTTCACACGCTACTGGCAGTTCCAGTCGCCATTTAAAATTTGATTGCATATAAAAAGTCGTTAGAACATTTACTGAAAATCTAATTGCAACAGACACAACTACATTATAAATTATTGCCTGTGGCTTTTCCATTATCCTTCGTGCGGAATTATTAAACGTTACAACACTTGGCGCACGCAATCGCAACTGTATTAGATAGCGCAGTATACTCAGACATTTAAATAACTACCAAAGATTTATTTCGGTAGGATTTGTTCCTTGTAATTTATTTTGAGTCGTTTAAAAGTTTTGCTAGTGCTCTTTATTGAAGTTGAGTTCCGCCTGGTACGATGATTGATTTTATGCATATGTATGTGGTACAATTTTTAGAACGCATTTATCATTATCAAACAAAAACGCCGCAAATCTACCAAATAATACTCTTTATCACTTCAGTAACTTTGTATAATACAAAGTGTAAACATTGAACAATAACCCACCCTTTTAATATAATAATATTCAGTGGTTGGAAGTTTTACATTTTAACTATTTTAGTGGAGCAAACTTTTTTATAGACGCATTCCATAGGATTATAAAGAACATATCGCGTGATATCGCTACCTTTTACGCGCGCTTTATGACAGTTTATAAGAATTATGGTATTGTGTTTTGGCTCCTGGTTCTTTCCGCAAGTTCAGTGTAAAAGTTGAAACAGGAAACGTTACCCTCTCGCATATTATAATTATAACATTTTAAAAGTAAGATCAAGCAACATGTTAAGGAAAAAAAGTATTTTGTCAAAAGATCGTTTGGATATATGTCAAAATTTGCCGAAAATGGATGACGACGAAAATCAGTTTGTTGTTGACGATGTCAGCAAAATCATCAAAGACACAATCGAAAACACCATTAGCGGAAACGTATATCAACAAGATAAAGTAAACCAGTGGAGTGCTGCTGTTTCAGAACAGTGTTTGAGTGCTTTGAGTAAATTGAAGAAGTCATTTAAGTATGTAGTAACATGTTCCATCATGCAGAAAACTGGAGCGGGCCTTCATACTGCGAGTTCTTGTTTTTGGGACAGTTCTACGGACGGCACCTGCACCGTTAGATGGGAAAACAAGACCATGTATTGTATAGTCTCCGTTTTTGGACTGGCAATTTAATTTACTATATCTATAATAATTTTAAATATTACTTTTTATTTATTTTTTTGAATCAGCTATTAACTAACTATTTTACTGCAATAAAAGCATGATTATGTATAATTTTATATCTACCCACCTATTTATTTATTAAAATCTCAGTAGTAATACTTGTGTTTTTTTGTCTCATATACTTGTTATTTTATAGGTTAATGTAGGTTTTGAAGATTTATTGTGTAGACTGTAAAACAGAATGTGGTTTCTTTAACTAACTATTCAAGAAGTGAATCTTTTGCAAAAAGGCCTCATTTGGAAAAGAATTTCTCACACTTTTTATTTTACCCAATCTCTCTAGATTTTTGAAAGTGCATCTGTAGATTATTAGGAGAGTAGATATAGCAGTTGGTGGATTTTGTCTTCCAGTGACTTAATTTGGATCATTCAAGATTTAGCAAACAGCATTTTTCAAGAGCTTTATGCATTATAAGAAACCACAAGATAATCGTTCCATACTATATAATATTCCTGGTACACTGTGGTACAACCATCATGGAAAGGTTGAGGACAAAAGTCAGTGAGTAAAAGAAACCCTCTTTTGGTAATAAATGAATAAGACAACAGCCAAAATGAAAAAGAGGCATTTAAAGGATAAAATAACTGCAGCAAAACAGTCAGAAGTTAAAGGAATAATGAAATTAAGAGGTAAGTACCTCCCATGTATCAGCACCTGTTAAAAGACATATCAGAGCGGATTTGCAGAAAAAGGAACAAGCAACATAACCACATAATGTATCTATAGAATCATGAGTCTTAAAGAGAAAGAATTATTTAGGCTTGGAAAAAGTGGAAGCTTGAAGAAGTAGAGTGTTTCTGCCAAGTCTGCTGAAAAATAAAAATTATTGCGTAGTCTTTTCTCATCACCATTGTAAATAGTGCGCATTGTATGGATCCATCTATTGCAAACCCCTCAAATTTTGTCAATAACTGCAAGGTTTTGTTGTCAAGTGCTGACTCTTCTTGTTATAAGGACACCAGGCTCGAAACTCAATGGCTTCTTTAATCCTGTTTCAATTTTGTCTAATCGCACACAAACCAGTAGTTTTTTATTCTTATTAATTGCTGCTTTGGTTTGGGGAAGGAATTTACTAAACTACCAAAAATTGCATTTTTGGGCCACCACAATTTTATAAATTTCAAAATTCACTAGGTCAATTTTAATGATGTTTGGATATATGATCTTTGTTTGGGTTACTCGTTGCCATATACAGTAACTACCCCATTTGGAACAGTTGTCCAAATCTAGATAAAAGAATCTCAGAATCAAAGAACCAAAAGAGCTAGAAGGATGACATTTGGCATGTCTATACTTAGGATGCCTTGGAACATAATCTCAGTTAAAAAAACCTTTGGTCAACAACAAAAGATGCTCATTATGTTTGGTGCCAAATCGGAAAACGCACTGGAATCTTGAGAACTGGTCGTGTGATTAGATATTCGAGATGTTTATAGAATGGATCTTTCAGAACAGCTTAGTATCAATTTTATCCGATTCGATTTTGCCTTCCCTTACCTCCTCGAAACCCAAAATGTACTGTGTTGTATTTCGGAAACAAAATATATTCGCATGAAACTTATTGTAATATAAGCTACATCATAGCGGACAATACAGGTGCGATTCGACCGATCTTCAATTGATTTAGAGAAAAACGACATGAAGTATTTTTTGACGTTTTATAGTGTCGTCATCTGTGATACTTAATCAGATTTATATCAATGAATAGCCCAATCAATTGTCTTCAAGGAAACTCTGGGGTATTATCTCTAGAAAATGTCATCGAAACAAATGATAATTGGTGGATGAAATTAATACCATTTTGCATAGGTCTGGGATCTTGAACACATTTCAATAAAAAATCTTCAAAATCTGAGATATTTTTATCTAGAATCTGTAAGGCCAGACAACCTACGACCTCTCTTCGAGGGGGTGGGTAACAAACAATGCCCATTTGCTGATACTCATGCAGTTTTTCATTTGCTTGAGAGGATCCACAAACAATCGGATCTTTGCTGATTTCGTACGCCACTGAAAATGAAATCAATTCATCAATTTCTTTTCTATGCATAAGATTAAATTGAATATGAAATATGGGAAACCAGTATAATTCACAAAAGTAACCTCTGCATGCTGTTTTATTTTACATTATGGTACACGGAGCGGATAAAACCTAAAAACGGCATCGTGAGATATTATCCTTTGCATAGGCTATGTTTCTATTGTTTCTAAAAAAACTTCTAAATCTGAGATTTTTTCACAGAGTTTTAGCAATCTGCGAGAGTGAACTCTCTAACTCTCTAACCTCAAATATCCTGAAATAACAATATTTGCTAATCTTTCGAGAGAAAGTCACCGAAACATTTAAATCGCAATTTAATACTAGAACTCCACAAGCAGGGTATTGTTTTTATTCTTACTTTTTCTATTTTCAGGAATGGGTAACATCAACCGATTTACGAATATCCCTGGACCGCATCAACACATTTGGTGACGAAGTTTTTGGTGATGCTCAAGTATTACGTTCATATTTCTACGCTATAGCTGATATAGCTGTTGGTGCAAGATGCAAATGCAACGGTCATGCATCAGAATGTATTACGTCAACAGGATACGATGGTTCTAGAAGAAGGGTTTGCAAATGCGAACATAATACTGCAGGACCTGATTGCAACGAATGTCTTCCATTTTACAACGATGCTCCATGGGGAAGAGCCTCTGCCAAAAATGCCCATGAATGCAAACGTAAGTTGTTAAATCACTTTTGGTATTTTTGTACTTGGAATTTATGTAGTATTCCACTTAAAGCATATTTACATCACATAATTGAAGGAATTGTTATTACTTGTATTCTTAAGTTTCTATCATCGTTTATTTAGTTTTTCCATAAGGTCGATTCTATTTAGTCTAAAATATGCTAAACCATCCTCTTAAATGATAAGCATTTGTATTCAAAGTTATAATTTCAATCACATACTGTTACTAACTTCCTAAACAGTATTAGGTATACTATTTCACAAAATATAAACTGAAAATCATATTCAGCTCATTCTATTGTATTAAAGGCTTAAAAGAATTGATAGAAATTTGAACAGCAGAAGTTTGAATTACAAAGATATAATCAATAGCAAAAAACATAGGAAAAAACAACGTTGAAACTGTTATTTGAATACCAAACTGATCACCATAGACCACTCCATATAACATACATACCACATGTCAAGTTCACTTTATTTAACATTTCGTAATTCCAAGATCGATATCAACGATAAATTTCTAATTCTTACACTACCTCGAACATAAATAATATCGATAAATAATTTCAAATAAGACTGGTTTTCCTTATAAGAAAATAGTTTAATAACCTAAAAATTATGATAAATGATATCATCTTGTAGTTTTGAAAGTTAGTACTTTGCAAGAATGGCTGGGTTAAAAGAAAATTGCCCATTTAAAGGAGCAATTTAACTAACAGTAATTTATTTTTTATCTGAGGTTATTTTCTTCTGCTGGTCATATTTATTATCGGAAATTTATTCATTTAGCAAAGTACGATCGGTTACTACCATAAAAA
>VTPC01002807.1:17347-41514 GCA_011009095.1 Ignelater luminosus | reverse complement strand
ATGTCTTTTTTTGTTAAAACAAAATAATTTCTAAGTAGTCCTTCATTTTAAAGGGTTTTGTATGTTTTTGTTCTGTTACTTTTATTTTCTTTGTTGTTATTCTTTTTTTTTTCGCTGACATTATTTTTCTTTTTTCATATTGTTTGGCCCTTTTGGTTTTATTTGTAAGATGGATCGGATTTTATTTATTTATGAATAAATAAAACAAAAGTATTGATGTCGAAATGAACAAAGGTTTAAATTGAAAGAGAAAATCGGCAGCATCGAACAGACGTTTCCATTAAGAATAATTTAATAAAGAAATAGAGAAAATTACCGTCCCGGAAAGCCAAAGTGCCAACGATCCTGTATAATAGTGTAAATGACACAAAAGACCAGCATGAGTTTGAGTCTAGAATCGGGAAGAAAATCTTTCGCTCTGGGATCGAATTCTCAGAGCAGTGTGACTCCACTAATCGGTGCTTAGATTAATAATAATAAAAAAAAAGAAAAAGATCATGAGCATAGAGTGATAAGTAACTGAAGCCCGATGAGTTTTTTGAGATTTTCGATCTGAAAAGTTTTCATTATAAATAATCCTTACTAGATTTCTTACGACATGATTGATATGTTCCCAATATTTTGAAGAGATTAAAAGAGATAACGCACATTAGGAATGCAAGCATCTTGACTACAGTATGAGCAAGGTTTTTTGGCAAATCTTTGCGGGGCCGTTCCTCATTCTCAGAACGTATTGGACTTTTCGAGTCTGTCGAGCTGATCGAACTTTCAGGTTTTTCCTGGTCGCGTCGAATTTATCTCATCTTAATTGATTTATTTTATCTATTTTCATCCCACTACGGAATAATTTTGTTTTTTGACTGAACATTAAGAAAAAATAGTTTTCGTTTCTTTATTAGCCACATTTACATAGACTAATGGAGATATTAATTTGTTTTTTAAGCCTTGAGCCCATCTTCCACGTTGATTAAGAGCATATTGTAATAAATTTGGACTTACGACTTTTTTGTCTTGGTTCTTATATAGTGTCTCATAAAGTCTTCCTTTTAGGATTATCCAAAACAGTGTTTCTTGTTTTTTTTGTAACTTTGTTACTTTTAAAGATGGCATGGTGAAGTATGCCTAAACAGAAAATTAACATTAAGTGTTCATTCTTTAAGTTAACTAAATTAGAAATGTAAAGCAACTTTTATTATTGAAAGCTTTTCTTGTCATTTTAACAAAACAAGACTTTTCAATTTGACTTCTTATTCTCTAGCTGCAGAATTTCAATCAAAAACTGAAAAAGAATATCTTTCATGCAATTCGTTGACAACTTCGTCTCTAATCTAGTTAGTCTTCTTTTCTGAATACCCGGAAACTAACCAAAATAATCCAAAGAAAATAACTGCGTTACACAGTCTTTCTTTAACCATATCAGTAGAATATTCTTTCAAAGCGCTTCAGTATATTTCAAAGGTTTGGGTCGTTTGAAGGTTGAAGTCAGAATGACTCAGATGAAACACTGATCCGATCTATTTATGACATTTTTAACATTGAGAGCTTACGATAACAAGGCTTTTGATTGACTTTTTCGACAACCTTTGGTATACAAAAGTTATTATGATCAATTTGTGATTTCTTACGTTTCAGTGGCATTCCTCAAGGTTCTGTATTAGAACCTCTACTTTTCTTAATTCCCATTCATCTCGTGACTGTCTAAAATCCCATGTTATTGGTTTTTTTCTCTATATACTTCAGTGACAATTGATCAAGATTTCAAAACTGTAAATAAAAAGTTGATGAAGAAATTACCAAAACACATTTTCTTTGATATATTACGATTAAAGCGATTTCTGCAAAGAGTAAACAACTGATGAATGATATTGTTAGCTCCGTTGATAGTAATGCAAACATTCCATCAATTCACGTAGGTAGTATGAACTAACAAATGGCTGATAAACGACTTACAGATTGATTGATCTTTTTTTGTTTTGCGGTATTTAGCCAAATCTGCTTCCATATGTTTAAAGTTAAGATGAGAATTCATTTAAATACAATTGCACTTCTATTAACAACATACCATACGCACGTGCTCATAGTTAATTATTCTACTTATTCTTCCTGAACTAAATATAAAATTCCAGAAATAAATTTTAGTGTCACTTATATTTAAATATAACTAAAAGATTATGTAGCGAGGTTAGTTTTAAATAAGATACTTAAGCACAGTTTTCGCACTTATTTCTGTTTTCTAATTGGTTACATTTTATACAGATAGATCATAAGATAAATAAAAAGTAAAAAAAAAAACTCGATTTTGTTGTGGAAGATTTTCTAGAAGGAACAAAACTATTTATCTTTCATTATACTATACATAACATTCTTTTAAGGAATTGATCCAAAGAGCAAAATGTAAATGCAAATGTATTCATGTAAGGTGATTACTCCCGTCGAAGTCTTTTGAAAGTCACGTCTCAACTGTCGGGAGACATAAAGAACTGTGAAGGTGTAGGTGTAACGTTAACCTTATTCAGATGCATATTGCATTGCTACAATACAACTAAACGAGTTGCTTCGCTTTTGATGGTTTCTTTATGTGACACCTAAATAGAAAACAAGTTCCATTTGGAATTAATTTGTATTACTAATTATTATTCAATGATTTTTATTGAATATATTACTTTAGAATATCATTATAGAGAACTAGAAATAAAATAGAGAGCCGATTGCAATGCGAAATAAGTAATATCGTAGATGTTTGAATACATTAAGGTTCTATAAATATTGCTGGGTATACATCAAACCGACTTCACAATTTGTTTTAATAAAATGATTACTTAAAGTGGATGTTAAATAATAACGAACAAATTTGTATAATAAAAGATAATTTAAATAATCTAATAAGAGTCAATGCTTTATTTTCTTTTGAAAATCCTTTTTAGATTTAACTGAATATTTTAGAATTTTATGAGCTCTTATACATTCTTAACAATTTTTTTATCTTGTTCTTCTTGATTCTTCCAATCTTCCAACCATTTATTGCCATTGCCACTAACTTACTAAAACAAAAGAATAACTATGTAAGTACAATCTGCTATTCAATGGAATAAAAACCAAGTAGGCGTTTTATTAAATAAAATTTCTTACGTTGGAGATCTACTTTTCTGTATAATAAATCTCTTATAGTTTACGAAATCTTAATGGTAGGAAACATATAAGTTACAACCCTGTATGTACATAAAACATTGTCAATTTACTTAATGGGCGTATCCGGGACAGATGCCCAGCCGCTTAATTTAGGGAAAGTGTTAGAACATGCTAGATTTCAACAGAGAACGATTCGCTGAATGGTTCTGCCACTACAGCTGTCACAGTATTACTCGCACAATGAACTTATCTTTCAGATCAGAGGTTGAAGTAAATTTGAGGTTAGAAAACGATCATCACCATCATCTTTGAAAGCCCTAACAAGCTCAACCTATAATCTAGACGCCGCTGAGTAAAATTGTCAGCACCTTTTTTCAGCAGTATGCAAGGCCGTCGTCGTGTCGCAAGAACATGCGAATAAGACAACCAAAACTGACATCTTGTTTACTTCACAAAGATGCTTAAAGAATTCATAAGCACCCTAGCGGCGGCCCTGTCTTTGATGTTAAATGGTTTTCAATCCAAAATGGTTACTGGCAGATTAGCATTTTAAGAGACTTATCTTTACTATTGAATCTGGCCTATGGCAATCCCCTGTTATGCCATTCGTCCTGTGAAATGCTCTACAAGATTTGAAGGACTAATAAAACTGATCTTTGTGAGGTTTTCCCAGGAAGATGATAGTAATTGTTGTTGTTAGTATATGAATAGTGTAATTTATTATTTTATTGCCTCGGTCTTAAGTCAACCAAAAATGGAACGACAATTTGTATCACAAACCGACGCTAGTAATGTCAAAATAGATGCAACCAGCACTGTTTTGTCTCAAGTGCAAGATCAACAAGAAAGTCATCGGCTACTTTAGTTGTATGGCTATTGCAGTTTAACTATTTCCAGAGTCAGTTGCGAAATAAATTTAAAAGCTGCAGGATTATAATATTGAGGCAGAACACTGATCTGATTATAGTTATTATAACGTTGTCGCTTTACTTTGAACCACTGAGAGCCTAACGAAATTTGAAGAGACCAAGAACTGTAATGGCAAAAATGGAAAAAGTGGAACATTGTAGTGAATTATCGCAAAGCTAACTAAGAAACAATATACGATCAATATCTGATGCTTTAAACAAGCTCGGAAGGTGCAACTGCTTCACGACTTTATTTTTGGCCAGTTGGTTTCATCAGAGTAAAATTAATCCTGAAGTTCTTTAATATGAGAACAAGCGTTATGGTGCCCTTGGGTCTTAAAAGTGCATCCGCAATCTCTTATGTGGACCAGAGCCGGCGCAAAGACTGCAAATGACTAGGCACTGCACGGTGGCGGTGAATAAGACAACTGAAATTATATTAAACACACCGTGCACTACCCTATTTATCACAGAAAGGCACCTTAAGATATTCTGTCATAAACGCCAAATATTCTACCGCCGGCCCTGGCGGTATATCAGCTAGTTCTTTCAGCGAGCTTACTTAGCTAGAATCTCAGCCGCTGAGCGTCCCTGAATGCTCCCAAAGTTATATGTTATTCAGAACAAACGAGATTCATAATATACAGTGGAACTTCCATAACTCGAAATCCAAGGGGCGCGATTATTAGTTCGAGTTACGTGCAATTAGTATACGAAGTGCAAGGGGGCGCAATGAATTCGAGTTACGGAAGTTCGACTTATGGGAGTTCCACGTAATATTTGAGAAACCTTTTAACAATAATAGTCCTAGTTTACTTAATAAGCATTAGTTACTGTAATCGCCATTTCTTTTAACCGTTGCTCGGGAATTTTGGTGGAGATACTGCAAATTCATTTTTGTGCCACTTCCACATCAATTGGATTTTGCGACAATATCTGTAGGAATAACCGTAGTCTTACTACATGAAATGCTGATGGTAATACCTGTGCGGAAAACAAAAGTTTTTCCAAATCTTTTGATTTTCTACAACTAGATTGATGGTCCTTGGGATACAGTAATTGTAGCTATCTTGTGACTATGCTCAAAGTATTCAATTATTTTCTAAATAAGTCATTTCCAAAACGGAGCAGAAGGGAATCCCAAAAAGACTCATCAGATATAGACATTAAAATGCTTGTGGTAAAGATCCATCGCTTAAGGTATATAGTTAAGGTATTGAATGTGGTACTTCCTTAAGATATATTTAAATTTTTTATTTCACAACAATACATCGAAACCGGTTGTTGCATTAAAATGCTTGTTTCGGACTTTCAGGGGTGGTTGTGATGAACCTTGAGGCATTTCAACAAAACCTGTAAGAGTCTCTTTAGAAATTCTAATTTTTTTTTGATGGTAGCCCAAATTAACTTTCGAAATCCTTTATTGTGATAAATTTCCATTTAGTTTTGATGTTCAAGACTGTAGAAATCATTTTCGTACCCCTAGAAAATAAAATTTAGCGATTTTGGTCAATCTTGAACTACCTCTATCCGCTGAACGAGAAGTGGTAAGAAAGGTTTTTCAGAATTCTCTGAGCCAGGTACCCTGACGAAAGAGAATCGTTTAGCCGCATTTTGCTATCTTCAGAAGGTTAAGAAACAATGATCGGTAGCTTCGAAAAATAAATTTTCTTGCATTAACGCTGCTGTAGTTGATGCCCCTGTCGATCGTAATGTTTGTAAACGATGTAGACGTTTGTTGCTGAATTTGCACAACAAAAAGCTTTTTATAAAATATTCTACCCTACTCGGCTATCCCGGCATAGCTAACGCTTCAAGTGATTCCGCGGTGCTTGGGGACGTAGCGATTTATAGCGCGAACAACTAAAAATAATCAGCATCGACCTGCAAAATAAGTGAATAGCTCTTTTTTAATCAATTGTTTACATAAAGATTATATCATGCAGAAACCGATCGATCAGTGTCAATACAGCCGTCGTCATCATCTTTACTGTTGATTTGTGCTTCCTAAAGAATTTAGAAGCTATTTACTTTCTCCAATTTGGGATTATATGGTCTTGTGAATTCTTTCTTCTCATTTTCAAACTCGAACTCACGTCTGTCAGTTCGATATAGCTTCCCTGTTGGTGTGTGCTCGCGCGCTTCATTTACCCAATATAAAGGGTATTGGTGGCTACACAATTTGGGCCGATTTTAGGAGCTAATTGAAGCTATTAGTTGAAAATTTGCAGCTCTCTTTAATTGAAGAATGATCATCACGTTCGAGGCGAAAGGCGAGCGAAGTGGTCTGATTGGTTCCACTACAAGAACTCTCGCAATGGAATCTTCAAACCTGAGGTCTTAGATAGTTTTCTTGTAATAATAATGGCCTTGATGGAATCGAGGAAGTCAACATAACAAAATCAAAAGAAAGAAAAAATCGAGAATTTCTGGATGGCAACACGATCTCTATGGAAGCATCCAGGGATGTCGAAAGGCGCCGAAGTGGAGACGGTGATTTTAATGGGTGCAGGGAAATTGTAGCATTTGTCTGGATTTATGGTAGAATTTATTGATATTCGGCCTAATTCTCTACACAAGATTGTTCGAGTTAGCAATCTGTTGACTTGAAAGTCGATTACTAGAGAAAAACTTTTTTTTTCACTAAGAAGTTTAATTTCTTGTTAACCATACAGAATACAAATCAAGTGCGTGTTGTGAATTATATTGCTCAATTTTATTGCTTTATAAAGATCACTATGTACTAGTAACATTTTGAGTAACACGAAGCCTAAGTGGATGAGTTCGAAAATTAGTTTTGACTAGAAAGATTGAATTGTGGATATCTTCGAGGTCAAGAAGGAGGCAGCGATATCCCAGTTTTTAAGGTAATTTATCGCAGGCGGAATTGAGTTTTGTCTTGATTATAAGTTTTGATTGATACTGTTAGTTCTCAAGCCATAAGTTCTTTTTTTTTAATTTTGCATTATGAAGCAAAATAAGAATATGGTTTGACGTGCTCAATTCGTATTATAATGAACAAATTATAATTAGCAAAATGCTTGATATCTTTCGGCAATCACAAAGAATCATTCTTTTTGATATTATCAGTTTTGAAAATCAAGACTGACAAAGGCAATTTTACATTAAAAATAAATAGATTTAAATTAAAATTATTCCGGGAATTCCATTCGTGACAAATCAAAAGAAGGTCGTTTCCACAAACTACATCTTTTACCTGAACAATTTTTTTGTGGTATCAGATATAAACGAAATGGTTTGATTGAGCCAGTCTATAAATAGTTTTGCGTAATAAAGCATTATTTGAATATGAATTTCAGCATTGTCACTGTTCAGAAAAAACTTGTAACACTGACTTAATTTATTTACGTGCGAAGTACTAAAGTGTCTTTAATTCATTTTTAGATGATAACAATAATTTTATATTCGCAAAATAGAAATATTTTTGTTTTAGCTTTGCTAGTGCAATTAATTGTAAGATGAAAGCCTTATTGCAATAGCAATAAATTCGCAATCATAAATAATGCGTTATCCTTGAAGATAGTAGATCAAAACAAGTCCTGATAAAAAGTATAGATATTAACTAAAATGATTGTTCTTGATACAATATACCGATAGGCAGCATCCACAAAGGACGAAGTAATGATACGATCTGTACATGATTACACTCGCAATGTTTATGTATAATGCTAATCTCCTCGGGAGCAAGTAGCAAGGTAAAAGTGGAGGTGACAGATAAACTGGAAGGTGTATTCTAGTGTTTCGAACTACGGGTCCGGCAAGAATACCAGAGCCCATGAGTCAGTGCCTTGTTGGCTGTCGTGTCCGTGTTGTGTGCTGTCCTATACTGGCACCAGGCGCGTGCTAACATCTGATTGATTTTGTCGGAAATTACACGTTATTTCAGCATTTTTCTTCGGAAATTTTTATTAGATTTTATTTTTCTTATTGAAATTGCTTTCGTCGGTTGATGAATATTTAATGACTAATCTTCTTTGTCAAATAATAAATTGTTTTTCATTTAAAGAAATTCAGTGTTGACATAATATGGAATGTGCTGTAATAAGAAATGCTCGCTTCCTAAACAAATCGTGATACACGTGTTTATAGTAAAATATTCTAGTATTCAAATGTAGTTTTAATATTGCCATACTTGTATCATAAAATACCTTTTACAACGTTATGTTGCAACTAAATATACATCAATAGAATATCCTTAAAAGCAACTTTAACGGTACTAATAGCAATATAAAAACTTGTTTATTATATTTTATTAAATGTGTTAACTGACATTTGGCCATTGTTCAAAATTAATTTTTCAATTTTAAATAATGCATTAGAACTTTGAGATGTAGATGGTTAGAAAAAAATGTTACGCGAACGGCTGGTTGTGTTGTGTTTGTTTAGTTTTTATGTTGAAGTTATTGGATCTCGCTGGGATGGTCAAACACCCTGGTTTTATGATTCAAGTAAGTGTCTAATAATAGGAAAGACATTTTTGGCTAGCACTATAATAAAATTATAACTTAGGTATTCCTGAAACTCGCATATCTGTGGACTTTCAAAAGAATTCTTATTATCCAGGTAGCTTTTGCCAGTTTGCAGTTTTTAAATTCTAATTTTAATTTTAGTATGTCATTGTTTAATTATTTTAGATTGGATTACAAATAAAAACTTTTCTGTACACAATAGGCATTTTTTCCAAAGATGTGACTACTCTATGTCCTTGATTATAAAAGTTAATAGAAGGAAGCCCACAATTAAAAACTAATTACTTCGCCGAGTAAACTTCCAAAATAGGACAGCAAAGCAAATTTTGATCATTGTCAGCTGTTTTGTTGATGATTAGTTTGCTAATTCTCGTACATTGTACCAATTCATTCTTTTCATTTTGTAGTTTCGCATGTAGCATATTCTCCAACAAATGTGAAGAAGTCTGAAAAGTCCTTGAAAAACTTTAAAGTGAAAGCACTATCAAACGATGGTACTGGCCGAAAGGCCGCTCCTTGGTTTGTGTATTTGGGTAGACAATACAATTCTGGCATTAGTAAATATTATGATGTACCTTCTTGATTTTTCCTTAAAAACTATATATAGATTCCACTGTTTTAAAACTGTTGGTTAATTTCCATCCTTCTTTACGAATATCTAGATTTTTTCTTTGTGTTTTAAGAAACGTAAATGTGGAAAAATTAATATGCAATTGCTCATGCGCTTTGTTTTCAGAATAATTGATAAAATTTCTTCAAATAAATCATAGCTGTATAGTTCAATCTAATTTCTCATTGATTACTCTTCATGAATCATCTACCCAATTAGCGTTCGAAAACACCTTGGATCGTATTTCTGCACAACTCGGCCATCATAACCATCAGCGCGCACCTTCCACCACAAGGTAATGTAAAACCAAAACTTTTTCCCTTCTCGATCTCTCCACTATTCTCGTCCGCTTTCGTTTCTTGAGTCTGTTTTCATTTCCACTCTATCTACCTGATGCTGATAATCACACATTGCTTTCACTTCAGCTCAAGGGGACTCCCAGTTTATAAAACAAAAAGATAATTAATAATGGTGATGAATGATGGAAACCCAGAAAAGACTTTTTGAATTAACAATGTAAATATGAATGCAGAATAATTTCCACACACAAAAGAAACTAGATTCCGACATGACGTATCGTTCTAGAGATACAACTTGAGACTCTTGTCAGGGTTTTACTTAAGTTGGAAATGAGAACAAAAGTAAATTGGATTATACTTACCTAAGCAAAATTCTTGAGAAATCTTTTTTTACGACACTATAATTTTCTTCGATTTTGACAACGCTTTTCTCACGAAAGGCTGAGACGATACCACGTGTTTATTAGGCTAGATACTAGCTACATGGTATATGTCTAAGAATAATGAATTTTCGCTGCAGAGCAAGGGCAAATGGATGCTGAATTCTGATCATTGTTTTCGCAGAAGATATGAGTCGTTTGAATTGGTATCTAATCCCTTGTGGTACCTGACACTACAATCAGTGCATTGCACCCAGTTTTTGTTGTTTTTCCTTTCTTCTTTTGCTTGTCTTGTTCTTCTTATCTTCTCGTGCTCCTGTCTGTTTTGAACATCTTGAGGAATCAAAATTCCTTAGATGACATTGAATGTATAGAAAAGCTTGGCGCAAAGCTAAGGATTTCAAACAAAATTTTTATTTAGCAAATTCGTGTCGTGCTCTACTAACGGTGGCACGCTGATAGCACATGTAGTAGGCGTTAGAATTGTAGCTGACGGAGCTAACGCCGATACAATGACTAGAGGCGTATTTTCCTCATGAACTGTCGAC
The DNA here is from genome assembly GCA_011009095.1 of Ignelater luminosus. Classification (NCBI taxonomy): domain Eukaryota; kingdom Metazoa; phylum Arthropoda; class Insecta; order Coleoptera; family Elateridae; genus Ignelater; species Ignelater luminosus. The sequence goes on along the minus strand of VTPC01002807.1, from coordinate 31,150 downwards.
GGTATAAATATATGTCAACTCTCAGACGCTTGGGATCCAATAGATAAATTCTACTAGTACTAAATACTTATTTCCAGGTCCCAATTAAGGGATAGCACCAGACATAAAGGCATAAAACCTAACCTCAAGAGACTGTGCAGTATGAAAATACTGTGTGGAGATAAACAGAGAAAACGAACTTCCTTGTCCACTACCTTCTGTAAGGAGTCGAGCTAGGAGTAATGCGATCCATGTCTATCGAAGATCGAGATGATTACTTCTGTTGGCTTATGCTTAAAGATTATTTGAAAGACTCTGTGTTCATGTACCCACTATATGTCGGATAAATTAGTTTTATGCCGGCAGACATTGCGACTTTGTAGTTTGGATTAATTCTTTTGTCTTTCATAATAAAAGCATACCGTCAAGGAAACAGTATCATCTTTTTCTGCTTTCATTTGATAGAAACCTTCATGTTTTCTAGTTTAGAAATGACCTTCTTAGGTTTGTAAATTAAATGCAAACCAGTCTTGTTGCAATTCAGAATGTGAGGTTGATTTCTGTCATTAGCCTTTAAAGATTTTCATCAAAGGCATTCGAAGCAGATCGCATCGAAACTTTAGCTTTTGCCCTTGATAATCCTTCCAAACTCATGCTCAGCTGAGGGTGCCCTTTATAGAATCAGGACACTAAAGACCAATTCATACTTTCGGTCCGGTCGCGGTCAAGAAATTTGGCATACTATTCACATTGTGCGATCATCCATCAGTTTAGTATCGGTCAAGTAACATTCTGTACATACAATGTCTAAGAATTTTTCGATAAATTGAGAAGAAGAGAAAAGGGAATCGCCCAGAAAGAAAAGGCATATGGGCATTTGGGTGCATCCAATGCTTACCAATCGCAAAGAAAGAAGATAGTTTTTCACTTTGTACAAAGACCTCGTGGATCATGATACAAAATTTGTTCCGTACTTTTGGATGTCCAAGGATAAGTTTCCATGCCTATTAATTGTTCATCCATTGCGACATGAACTGAACACAAAATATAAAAACTGCGCCTGATTTGACCGCCACCTCTTCACACTAGTGGTCTAAAGCCGAATGGTACGGTCTCGGTTTGCTCAGAATATTCCTTCGAACAAATACCGCGGTCATTTGACTGGAACATGCCTGGACCATGACTCCTAATGTGAATAGCTCGATACAAAATGAATGTTACAAAGTTTGATTTGACCGTGACCGGCCCAAGAGTATGAATCGGCCTTAATCTTTGCCTGCCAATTGACTGCCGCAATGTACTCTTTGCTAGACTGTTTAAATGGTTTTGCTCTGTTTGTAACACCATTTTACTAATTCTTACAATTTCTACAGCTTTCGCCATAGAAGTTTCGTCCTAAAAGCATCTTTGAGTAGTTCTTGGTCGATTACATACCATGCATAAAACAAAATTTGTTAATTGATTTTCAAAATAAAGGTAGCTTACATATGCCCCGTGTTACTGCTTGCAAACATTACAGACCCAATCCCGAGATGGCGCCCTATATAGCGTTTTTGAGTTCCTATACTATACATATAAGAATAAGAGTTGGTAAAAGTCACAGTAACCGCGGTCAAATGCATGTTTTACAATCTAATCTCCATAGCAACACGCAACAAAACTATTTCATGTACAGTGTAGTCTAATTTGGATGGGATTAAATGGGTAACTTTCTTATTAGCGCAGATAAATGATGGTTTCTTTTTTCATGTTTGTTCCATTACCGTTGCCAGAAATACGCTGCCGTCTTTTGTTGTTTCCCCAGAGAGAAAAAGTGAAAAATGGCCGATTTCTTCAATTTACTGTAACTCTTTTATTTTCGAAGCTAGAAGAAAATCATTTTTGCTTTGTCGAGGCACTTTTTAACGTATAATTCAATGCCGTCAGTCGTTGTTTTCTAGCCCTTTCCATAACTGCGCTGTAACTCAAACCTAGAAATACTCAAATTTCATTAAGATCGAATTAGCCAACTGTCGTAACTAAGCAGCTTAACAGCTAACCAACAGTTTGGCGTTTGTTTTCAAACTCGTTTGATTTAAACTAATCCCGGTGCTTGGTAAGGTATAGTCTTTTGTTGTTGTCACTCAGACAATAATCCAAATTTGTGTTACAAGAACAAGAGACGTTCCCTAGCAAAAATAGCTATCAGAGATACCTTACCGAATGCAGGGAATAAGTCCGAATCGATTCAACAAAATGCTCTTATTAATGGGCGGCGGGTATTCGCTCTACGATGCCACGAAGCAATAAACAATATGGGCAAATATCAAACAATCAGAGAGAAATAGATAAGAAAAAGGTGAAGATGTACAAAAGCTAAAAGCCAAGCCTAAAATTAAGATCTCGTTTGAGATCCAAATGCTGTTGGTTAAAAAAGGCAAACAGCCAATTTAGCTACTTATTAAGGTAGAGAATTGCTAATTTCATTTTTAACCTATCGAGAATTATACTTGTTGCATGCAGTAGAATTTTATAAATGCTAGACAAAGAAAGTTCAGAAGTGATAAAGATTGACAAAATATAGGACGAGTCTACCGAGTGTTTTATCTCTTGAGAAATATACAGTATCAGTAAAGTGGGCTTAACAATGGGAAATCTAAAATTCTGATATGTTTATGCAATAACAAATTGCGTCCTGAAACGGGACATACGGTATATTTAACCATGAATCTACTATACTATATACTGTCATGAATTCCATAGTATTGTGTACAGGTGTATTACAACTTTCTCGGTTCACATTAAATAAGAGTAGTCAGTCTACTGAATTCAATTTATTTTTTACCACATTTCTTCGCGGTTAATGGCTTAATTTTTTACAAGTTCCTGATGTTTCAGTTGCACCATCAGAAAAATAGGCTCTTAGACGGCGGGAATATTTTTGGTTATGATTAAATTGAAATAAGACTTTTTGTTCAATTTGTTAATTTATTTTAATTATTTTAATACAACATGAATAAACATAAATAAAAATAAAAAAAAATATTCTTTGATAATAGCATTTTGGAAATAACACCAAAACGAAACTACCGAATTATTATATTTTATGTATGTAGGTTATTTTAGTTATTGTAATACAACATGAATTCTGACTAAAAATAAAAATTTTTTGGATATGACAACATAAATTGCCTCAAATGATGATTCACTAATACATCGTATTGAAATAGGAAAGCGGTTTTCTATTCCAACAACTTATTTTCGAAACAGTACGAAGACAAAAACTTTATTGAACTACATTTCCATAAAACAAGTTCAGTAAGCACGCAATAAACGTTTACTTACTTTTTAAAAATCTGGGTTATACATAAAACTTGATGTATTATGAAAAAAGATCGACAAGTTTTATATTTTTTGTTTCTCTTTAGAGAAATTGCAACGAATGTGAAAAAAAACTATTCTGGTTTAATATTTTCTTGTTTTTATATTACTCGTTCGTGTTAGAAACACATAAATCTTTGAATCTACAAATTTACAAAGTAATCGGCGCAGTTAAAAAAAATAACCATAGAATAATGTTCACGCTATTTTTTGTGAAAAACATTATTTCTCGTTTCCATAAATCATTATGAAAATCTCTATCTAGAATTATTATTTCCTTTATTTAGTAATTTGTAACATGATTGTACTGAAATCTTCTAGATGGAAATTTAGTAATAATGGTATAAAGGGGCGTGTTTAGCAGTTGTCAGTAGCGTATCCAGAAATTTAGCAACAAGAGAAATTAAGAAATATCAAATGATCAATATGATGATTCTCTTGATCTATTTTTAATGGCGGGATATCAGCTGTAGCTGCGGCTAACACAGCGACTAGAGGACGTGGTTTAGTATTCAATAAACTGAAAATGAAAAAGGCTTAAAAATTATCTGGCTGCTAGCCACAAGATTGCAAGATAACTCGGGGATTAAACTACCGAATCTTCTTGAGTTACAGAGCCAAGAGCATTACATTATTACTAATTGTTACTAGGTGATATTTTTGAAGCATTGATTAGGTTCGTAAGATATTTTTTATTTTCGCAATAATCAAAACTTTATCACCACAACATACCTGTAATTATATTTTGTTTGTCTGCTGTCACTGGCTGTTGTTTTCAAAGGAATTGCAGTTTCTGTATAGTCTCACAATGTTTAAAAAAGTAAATAAACATTTATAAGGGAATAGATTCTCAGATCTGAATAGTATCAAAAAATATTGAAGGAAACGTAAATTAATAATTGCAGTCGATTCGTTCAGGGGTCAAAATCGTTTCAGTTGTCTCCTAAACACGATACCAAAGAAAAAAACATTCATCAAAATTTTAAAAAAAATGATAATAATAATTAGTAATAATACAATAATAATTATTGTTAATGACAGAATCATACATTTTACAAATATCGAATAATTCTTAAAAATTGTTTTTATTATTAGTTCACCTCTGTAATATTAGCTTACACTATGAAAGCTAAAATAAATGTAGGTCTTGTTACAGATAAAATCTTAAACATCAATTTCGGTTTGCATGTAACGGAATTATTTTAAAGTTGACAGCTACATGTTATTTTACTGACTGGAAGCAAATTACAAAAGTATAAAAAATTAATAATTTTAATTAACGAGATAAACCAGAGACTTACACGGTTCTTGTTTTTGTTAATTTTATCAGCCTTATTAAAGAAGAAGAATTGTTGTTTTAGTATTTTATTTTTTATTGTTTACAGCCAACGCCAAATGTTTAAATTTTGTTCTAATTAAGACATTACTTAAAATAAAGAAAAATTCCATTTTTCCTAAAGTGATGACATTGGAAAGCGTTTGATATTACAATTACAGAAAGGTTATTTTAGATATTTTCCTAAATTTAGTACCCCCTGAGGTAAACTCAGATTTCTGCACTTTCCCATTCCATACAGATCAAGTGTGGGAGGACGCAGCCCGACCCGCATTCATGTTTAGCTCTTTGGAGAAGACGGAAACACGAAACCCTGTCACCGATTAAGTCGCTGGGCACCACAAAACACCTAGGTACCTTCCTGTCAACGGTGATGATACTGTGCCACACGGTAAGTAGCCAGTATTGTCACCAGGTGTTGTAAATCGTTGACGCTGTGCGCCAGACGGAGAGATCGACCCTTGTCAGACGGAGCTCCGTTGTTATAAGTTGACTGGCACCCTTCAATTGTTTAATTCCTTTGTTAAAACAAAATAATTTTTAATGAGTTCTTTATTTATGTGCTTAAAGGGATTTATTTCTTTTATTTATTGTTTTGCCCTTTTTGTTTTTATTTTATTTTTAGTTTTCTTTGGTCATTATTCTTTTTCTTCTGTTCATATTTTTCTCCTTTTTTATTTATTTTTTGAGCAACTAAAATTATTGTTTGGAATGAACAAAGTCGAGGTTGACAGAGAAAATCTGCGGCATCGCAATGATGTTTTTTAAAGTAATGCTACAGGCGGAGCTAGGTGCTTCTTCTGGAGTTGATTGCTATTGTTAACTGAGTGAACTGAAACTGGGACACTACTAGAGGTGAATGTTGTTGAAGATGGGTGCTTCTTGTGGAGATTGCTTGCTGCTTCTGGTTCATTGATTCGGGCCGCTTTTGATTCGTCTTGAATCGAAGTGCGTTGTAGACGGAGCCGCTGATTCTCCGTCGGTAGCAGTCCGACCCGCGTTCTTATAACCTTGAGCCACCATAGATGCACAGCCCGACGCATGTTCGTATTTGGGTTATTTTTCTCATTTCACATTAAATTTCCTCAATTGCATTTGATCGCTGAACTCACTCGTTAAGGTTTGTCTTTTTCTTTTCAAGACGCATTTATGGGCGTTCAACCACTTAATTCGGGGGAGACTTTGGACCGCGTCTTTCATTAATCATTTTAATAGAGCTAAATACGAACACGTGCCAGACACTCAATTCGCCAACTCACCTTCTATTAACCTTTCTAAGAAAAGTAAATACAAAACACGGGTAGGTTTGCGCCCTGTTTTAACCTTCTTTAAAGAGCTAAAACGAATACGAATCGGACCGCATCATATCAGTATGTTCTTGATGATTAATCTTCTGATGCAACTAGTCGATATTAAATATCAATAAGCATTACGTCCACAGAATCAATTAAAACGTGACATTTCTACTTGATTATCATTATATTCAAACTTAATAATCTTATTAGTTAACATAGTTTATGATTTGATTTGAATTTGGTTCAGAGGCTAACACGAAACTTTATTGTTACTTCATAACTACAAACTAGATTTATGAATCTATTGAAAGGATAAAATGAACAAAAGTAGATGATCACAGACTTTCTTTTGTTAGATCTTTTAAGAATTTGGCTTGTAAAAAGCTTTTGCTTCTTTTACAAACAGTGAAACTACCTCCGTTCTCAGAACGTTGAAACATCCTGTATACAAGTTACCTTGTAGTTGTAAAATTATTCTCGAATCTTTTCATTTATTACAAATCTAGCTTTAGACAAACATGCAGTTGGAGACTATAGGAGCACCAAAACTTCAAATGAAAAACTTTTGTCAACTCCTGAAACACAATATGTAAATTTAAATTACTGTTTGTAGACAAAAACTGTAAATTCAATTATGTTCATAAAACGAGTAATGGATTTTTCAATTTGCATAACATCCAGTTTTCATTGTACATACCTGACATTTGACCATGACCTCGTAAAACATAAGAATAAATAAAAGGAATGTAACAATTATTTTGAGAAATTCTTAAGTTCTAAATAGATTAGAGTAAAAGCAAGAATAAGAAAAAATTTGAAATTTTAAAAAATATGTTTTCTTCTTATTGTAGAGTCTTTAAATGGAACAAATTGTGAACATAATTGACAGATCGGCGGGGATTGACAAGAACCATGACAGGACATTGCTTCTGCCATGAGAACTGAGCTTGTTAAAAGTCTTGGTGCTCTGTTGTACTTGTTGATGTCGTATTGTTCTTTCGATATAAGGTATCGCCACGCTAATGATGTCGCTTTTTGGAGTAACGCATGCCTTATATGACCTTTGCGAACTTCTATAAACCTTAAATAGTAAGATCTGCTTGTATGGGTTACTCGCTACAGCGAGCGTTAAAATCCCTTACTGAATTCTTTGCGAGGTTTGAATAAAAAGCAGTAGCAAATTATTATAAATTTGTTATTGTAATAGATTGAATTTAAACACAAATAAATAACCAGAATCTACATAATATAACAACAAAGGTATTTCAAGTTACCATTTTGGTAAGCCCAGTAGGAGGAGGATGTTCTCAATATTTTTATTCCGCATTTAATGAGGCAATCTCTGCGTGACCTCTTTTATGTTGTGTTATTACTAATTCAAACGTTTCGATTTGTACCACATAGTACGTTCTAAATGATTTATTACAAAACACCCTCCTAATTCATTTTTAAGATTTTTTAAATTTTAATACTACCTAAGCTATTTATATTACAGTTTTTTATTTCTTTTTCTAATTCCGACAATATGAACACATTTATCGTTCTTAAAATGATTTCTCTACAGGTTTGTACATTATACATACATACCAACACTTATTTAAAGGGTAATGGGCATTCTAATCTTTAGATGGGCGGTATATAGTCAGTCAGTCTGGCTGTAGATGAGCCGCTCCCACGGCCCTTCACAGCCCACGCGTTTAATGTTTCAATTTTGTTAAGTTTTACCGTCTGTATGTATACCTGTCTCGATTGCTATCGATAATTTCTTTCTACCGAAATTTAAATATGAGATTTTATTGAGTTTATTTTTAGTTATTATCTTTATAAATGGGAATTGTTTTTTATAAAGTTTTTACAGAATTTTGTCATTAATAAGATTATTTTGTTTATAGACGTGTATACATACAGCATTATGATAACAAAGAAAAATTAAATTCATAACCTAAAACTTTGTGACTTTGTTTCTTGTCAAAATGCTATTCTTCCCATACCATGCTTCAGATTCAAAAATAATTAGGACAAGCCTAGCTATCGGCTTCCCATTTTGTCGGAAATGACGGTTTCTCACTCTTAAATGGATTCTAATAAATTATTATTTTTCATTTGTTGCGGACTTCAGCAAGGTATATTGTACTGATCTAAACCTACCAGTCTCGACGTTATCCATTTGTTTTTAGTGTTAAGGCCATCAAGCTTTTTTGTGTTTCTTGGTACAATTAAGCGAAGCTAATGAACTTTCAGTTTTACACAAATAAATTTTAATTTTTTCGAATATCCTCTGTCACCATGATTTGAGAATGCATATGATGATCAATAATACTGTCTTGGACTTGCAGCTACTTCAATTTGTATGAATTCTTTTCTTCTATTTTCTTCTAGGACTACACAATTTGGTGGTTTAGAGGTTAAGACGTCTAACGCAAATTGGAAGATACAGGTTCAAAATCCGTCCAAGTTGAAAAAAATTGAGAATCTATAAAAAACTTGTTTGAATTTTGTTTGTACTATTTAAAGGTCGAATTATGAAGAATTTCTGAATTAAATTCTAATTATTATCGATTTTTGACCTATGGTAACCCTGATACTGTTTTGCTGAGAATAAACAAGTAGCGGCTTCACTCAAACGATTTCCGATTTGATTGGATCTAGTTTTGGGCTTGCAATCCAAAAGCCCCTCTTTAAGTTCCAATGTTTGAAAATCACTGCTACTAAGTTCTAAAAAGATTTATTGTTTCTCTTTTCTTCCGTTTATACGCTATGTACCACTTAGCTCTAGTCATCTCGTAGACCTTTCCACCCCATAGATCTACTACTATGTAAGTTATATGGTTGAAAAAGAAGCAAATTTCTTTAACATTCTTGTGATGTTTTGAAACCAGAAAGCGACAACGATCGTCTTCGTAATACACAGCAGCAGCGCTCTAGTCTATCTACTAACGTCATGAAGTATATAATATTCTTCTTTGCAAGACCTGAAAGCAAACCGAATCAATCCTAAGCTATAAGTGTCCAGTAAAACTGGCCGAAGAAAATTGATTTTCGTTTCCTAAAAATAACCCGAAAGCATGTATAAAATTCTGAGAAGTTGATGGTAAGTCTACTCAAATCCATAATGTAGTAAACTATTAGGTTTTCTAAAATTCAATGAAACAAGAAAACTTAGTTAGAATATGCATAGAGAACAATCTGCTATAGCTTCTTTACGCTGTTCTAGATAGTGAATCTTTTACAACTCATGACATTACTCTTTTTGGAACATCTTTGCAATGGAAAATTCATCACTATTCTTCATCCACAGATCATTGCAACACTCTGTATATTACATGAACATCGCAAAATGAATGCAATAAGACATGTTTTAAATATTTCTGTGACCTTTTTATTTTATAAATGTAAATTACCCTTATTATTGACAGAGATATAAGAGAGAACAATGCCACTTCTTAGAAAAATATGTTTCGTCACTGACTAAGCTATTGATTTGTCATTTTCGAATCTACTTTCAATCTAGTAAAGAAAGTTATTCTGTGTTTTTTTTAGAATGCACCGTTTCTGAATAAAATTAATTTATTAGAATTAGAAGTTTCAATTTATCGCATACAACGTGCAATACTAGAAAGAATTCTTTTATACATCATTCAGTCGATGGAAACGTACCTTATTCTTATCCTTACCTAACAGTATTATAATGGACAACACAATTGAAAGCTACTTATACTTGGTATTGAGTCAAGAAGGACCCCCATGAATTGTTAGCTGTCTTTCAAGGGCAGCTGTTTTTTAAACGTTTGCAAAATTTTTAGCTATAGAATAAAGTATACTAACTAGCTTATAGCACCTGAGTTGCAACTGCTTACATTTTTAATAAGATTTTTTTTAATTATTTTTTTTTTTTTCAGCTTGCAACTGTAACGGTTTCTCAAACCGTTGCTACTTCGACAAAGAACTCTACGAACGCACCGGTCATGGTGGTCACTGCCTAGATTGTTCTGCAAACAAAGATGGTCCAAATTGTGAACGCTGCCGTGAAAATTACTATCAAAGGGAAGATCATCACTGCATAGCTTGCAATTGTGACCCAATCGGATCGCGTAACTTACAATGTAACTCTGAAGGAAAATGTCAATGCAAACCTGGGGTAACTGGAGATAAATGTGACCGATGTGACATAAACCATTACGACTTTAGCCCGCACGGTTGTAAAGAATGTGGTTGTTCTGAAGCTGGATCTTCTGGAAACCGTCCCAACTGCGATCCATACACCGGAACTTGCCAATGCAAAGAAAATGTTGAGGGTAAACGTTGTAGAGAATGTAAACCTGGATATTTTAATTTGGATATAAATAATGAATTTGGATGTACTCCATGTTTCTGTTACGGACACTCTTCTGAATGTACATCAGCTTCAAGGTATTCGAAATATCAGTTGGAATCGGGTTTTTCAAAAAGTGCTGAAAGATGGAGAGCGGAAGATGAATATAGAAGAACTATAGAGATACAGTACAATGGTCTAACACAGAGTATTGGTGTTTCGGCTCCGGGAGAAGAATCTGTGTACTTCCTGGCACCTGACAAATTCTTAGGTGATCAAAGACGGTCTTATAATCAGATTTTACAATTTACACTAAGAACTGGTGGTAATCAAGTAGCACCTACTGCTACAGATATCATGTTAGAAGGTGCTGGTTCTTACGTGACCAATACTATTTTTGCTCAAAGAAATCCTCTACCAAACATACAGGTAAGTATTCTTTATTCTAAATTGACTGTATGAAAGATAGAAACAAATCGTGCTTTTAGAGTCAACAATACCGTTTCCGATTACATGAACATCCAAATTATGGTTGGCAACCACGTTTATCAGCTCGTGCTTTTATATCAATCTTAACAAATTTAACTGCTATTCGTGTTAGGGGCACATATGCGCCATATGGTGTTGGTTTTCTTGACGATGTAAAACTTGAGACTGCTTCGAGAGAAGTAGCTGGAGAAGCTGCTTTGTGGGTTGAACACTGTACATGTCCTTTAGGTATAATTAATTGTAGTTATAGTAGCTTGAAGAATATCACGGAGTTTGATTAAATTTGCAGGATACGTTGGTCAGTTTTGCGAATCTTGTACAGCCGACTTTCGACATTTCCCTCCTCATGGTGGACCTTTTAGCCCATGTATTCCTTGTGATTGTAACAAGCATGCTGATATTTGTGAATCAGAAACTGGACGATGCATTTGTCAACATAACACTGCTGGAGACAATTGTGAATTTTGTGCAAGAGGATATTATGGAAATGCCCTTAGTGGCACACCTAATGATTGCCATCCTTGTGGTTGTCCTGAAGGTGGAGCATGCATTCAGTTAGACGAAGACATCATTATGTGCGTCGAGTGCCCGTTGGGTTATACTGGTAATCGTTGTGATTCTTGTGCTGACGGTTATTTTGGAGATCCTCTTGGTCGTCTTGGACCTGCTGTTCCATGTCAACCTTGTGAATGCAACCTTAACATAGATCCAAATGGAATTGGAAATTGCAATACAACAACTGGTGAATGTTTGAAATGCATTCATAATACTGGTGGATCAAGATGTGAACAGTGCTTACCTGGGTTTTATGGAGATGCTCTTGCACTTCCAAAAGGTGATTGCCAACCTTGCCAGTGTTATTCTGCCGGCACAGAAGAAAGCACTGATGGTTCTCTATTATGTGATCAGATATCTGGTGAATGCCGTTGTAAGCCACATGTTCAAGGACGAAATTGCGATCAGTGCGAAGATGGCTACTATAATATAATTAGTGGGGAGGGATGTCAAAGTTGTAATTGCAATCCAATTGGCTCAATTAATCAAACATGTAACTTGTATACTGGACAATGTCACTGCAGACCAGGAATTACTGGACTAGCATGCGATCGTTGTGAAGATTACAAGTATGGTTTTTCATCTGAAGGTTGCAAGAATTGTGATTGTGATCCAATTGGATCAACTGGTCCTCAATGTAATCCAATGGGCCAGTGTCCCTGTCTTGACAATGTTGAAGGAAGACGTTGCGACCGCTGTAAAGAGAACAAATATGATCGACAACGGGGATGCGTCGATTGTCCTGATTGCTATAATTTAGTACAAGATGCTAGTAGAAGGCATGTACAAAGGCTTGATCAACTGATTGATATCTTGGATAAAATAGAACGCAATCCTACTGTTAGCGACGATGAGAAGTTTGAAGATCAATTAAAATATGTCCAAAACGAAATTGAAAATTTACTAGAAGAAGCAAAATTACGTACTGGTGGAGATGACGAGAGTATTGCTGAGAAACTAGATAACATACGTAAAAGACAAAAGAAGATATCTGGTACCCTTTCTGAAGTAGAAGAAAATATTTATTTGGCGCGAGAACAAGGTAGGTAACTAAATACTCATATAATATTAATTGCAATATTAACTCCAGACGTTAATATAGTATTTTTGAGTAGAGTAGCCTAATTTACAGTCAGCTTTATACTAGTTGTAACTTAAAGACTAGGCCAGTGGCGAAAAAATAAAGTTTTATTGTTATTCGATTGATACATTTGGAAATTAATGCAATTACAGAACACTGCCAAAAACTACTTTGTTTTAAAAGAATAAGAACTAATTTAATGTAATTTTGTGAATTTTTGTTTAGGTCGGCAAGCCCAAATAAATGTTACTTATGCAGATGAAACATTGACTATCGCTGAGGAAGAATTAAATAACGCTTTGGAAAGTTTACAAACTGAAGGTAAAGAAGCTTTAGAGAAAGCCAAACAGAGGGCAAAGGAATATGGTCAGCAGTCTGACAAGATGACGGCAATAGCTCACGAAGCACGTCAGCTAGCAGATGACTTAGATAATAATGCAGAACAGATAACTAGAACTGCCTCAGAAGCTAAGAATAAATCGATAGAAGCTTATGAATTGGCCAAAAATGCTACAGATTTACAAAGAAATGTCAGTCAGGATATTCGATCACTAAGACATGAAATTGCTAGTACTGAAGCAAAACTGAAGGATGTTAAACGATGGACCGAAGAAGTATATAACAAATCACTAGAAGCAAGAAACAAGACATTATTACTTCTCAATGAAGCATCCAATTTAGTGATTCCCGACATAGATATGCCAAAATTAAAAAAACAAGTAAATGATACTAAACTAGAAGCTTTGCATATAATAAATGAAACCGAGAAGCTTTTAGAAAAGAATGACAAATTGATATCTGAAGTGAATGAACAAATCTTAATCTCTAAAGATCTTTTAGAACGAGGTATTGAACAGCAAGATGTTACAAGTGATTTACTTAGTGATATTGATTTCGAAAGAGCAAGTGCTGATAATGCCATCAATATGGGAACAGAAATCCTTAAAGAAGCTAATGCAACATTTGATATTGTTAGCCGTAAGTTCGTAATCGATTGTTTTACAAGACGTTTTATTATACTTAATATTATTTCAGGTTTTGATACACAAGTAAAGGAACACAAAGCTGCAGCTGAACGAGCGCTATCAAAAATACCTCAAATACAGCAAATCATACGGGAAGCAATTAATAAAACTGGAGAAGCCAATACATCATTAGCAGATTCAAAAGAGAATGCAGATTATGCATTGCAAACAGCAATGCAAGCTAATCAGGTTGCAAAAAAAGCATCCCAAATGGCGCAAAATATTCGCAATGAGGCAGAAGAGTTACATCGAAATGCTACAGGTTTGAAGAATGAAGCTGGATTAATGGCAGGTCGTGTGGAAAATACAGAAATTGAATATCAGAAACTTTTGTCACAAACTGAAGCTAATGAAACACTGATTAATGAAGC
>VTPC01002807.1:0-12347 GCA_011009095.1 Ignelater luminosus | reverse complement strand
TATTAAATAGGTATAAACCCCACATTTATCTTAGTGAATGGACAGCAGGCAGATTTGATTGTGGCTGCATTTATAAACTACGGTGTGGGTTTGTACGAAGTGATACTTGTGAAAAATACCTTTATAAACCTGGTGCAGTTCACCGTGTAAATCAATGGGAAGGTTCAAAATGGAAAAAGGCAAGTATTTACTAAAATCTACTGTTGTAAGATTTTGATAACTTGCCTCTGCACCCTACTTGTTTAACTAGTCATTTAATAAATATTTAATTTTTGTTTATTTCAGATCGAAATTGTTATTACAGAATATCCGGATGATATTGAAGAACTCATCTTTGAACATGAAGGACGTGATACTCAGTATTGGGCTGGTCATTATGGTAGCAAAATGGCAGGTGGTGTTTTGAAATTATTATTTGATAGCATAGAACCTTTACCAACTGATGAAAATGGTATAGAAAAACCTAAAATGTTTGCTGAACTCAAATTCAATACTAATGGGGAAAAACAGATACAAGAGGAAAGGCATATTATATTTAGGTGTGGTGGTATAAGAAGAAGAAGAAGAGTAGTCGACTAGAATGGCACTCTACACCAATAATATGAATATTTAGAAAGAAACACTTCGTATATAATGGATATGATGGAAGTTAAGTTAACATTGGCAGTGAATTCTTTGTTATATATAAATTTTGTTAATTACATATTTATGTTTATTGTGGTAATGCTGAATTATTATTAACTAATAAAATTCTGGTTAAAACCACATTAATTAGTAATTTTCTTGCAGTAAAATTGAATAAAAATAAAAAATGTAGGGGGTAAATTAAAATTCATGTACCAACACGTCTTAATTGTTAACGACTTAATATTTTATTGTTTGTTTAAATTGCTTTTTTGATTTAAAGTTTTGTGTAATTTATCAAAAATGGCATTAAAAATAAAAAATTTATTAGAAGCATATTTCCGTACTGGTCAACTTGAAGATGGTGAGTGTTTGGTAAGTTACTTTTGAGCTATTTTTGCTATGGGATCATCTCTCGTTTTTGTCGCTCAAATCTTGGTTATTATATATGAAAGAAAAAACAATTCCGAGCAAAAATAGCTCGTTAGAGCTATCTTACCAAATGCAGCAAATGTCTGTTAATTAAGAAGTTCCAGCATACTCTTTACAATTAAAAGTAGACTATCAATATCTAGATACACTTCCTTGCCTAAATACAGTGTTTATGAGTAATAAAAAACGTCCTAAAATTTCTGCAAATGTTATTTTAGTAAGTTTTCAAAATATGAATGAATTCTTATACTGTTTTTTGATATTTTTCTCAAAACTACTGTATAAATAATATAGCAGGTTACTTCTGGAACACCAAACAGATTAATGAGTATTTCTACATATGTAAATACTTTTTCATTATAAAAAAATACCAAATTTATTGTTATTAATAAAAATTATTAGATTTCTGATTTAAAAAATGCAATTTTTTCTTTATGCTTACAAAAAAAAGAACTAAAAACATTTGCTGCTAGCATCGAAGAAAACACCTCCAACAATATTGCCTGTGTCTTTATGAAACTTGACATTTGTTGCCGATCGTTCAGGAACCTTTTACCGACAGCTATTGTAACGTTCACTTTTTGTTCCTGTTACATGTGTGGTATTTAATTTGTGCTGTCGGTGTGATCTTGTATGTTTTTGTAGTTGTCTCTCGTTGAAGAGGTTCTTTTGGTACCAGTTGTAAGTTCACTGATAGGTTGATTACTTTTGTCATAGCTTTTTGATTATTGTGATCAATTAGGGTTGACGAACATAGTATGTATGCGCATATGGTTGATATGCTAAATACTAGTTTACTTTTATCAATCTTGCTGTCAATAATTGTATTTATACATAAGTTAATTAATTTAACTTATGTCTATTGTTATTAAATTAGAAAGTTTATCCATTTTCATTCTTATGAAAAATCTTTTGTATGATTTAAACAGTTTTTATTTACTATTTTCTCTTATTACATGCTTTTGTTTCTGAAGGCTTGGGAAGGGTAGGTTCAGGGGATGTATGCATACAAAGAAATAACCAAAATAACACATTAATAACTAGGAATGGTTGTCAAACACCGAACCTACGCTTTTGCACCTAGTTCGCTTGTTCGATTCGGTGCCCCTAGTTCGGATTCTTTAAAGGAGTAGGTACGGTAGGTGCAAGCATCGCAGATCATTATACAGTGCACGAAACGATGTGGAATCGGAGTAAATTTAACTCGAAACTAGGAATTGAAGCCTGCGAAGCGAAGCTAGAAGAATCGGTCGGGCAAGGGATCACTAAATGTCGGCTACCCCTACCGCTGTTCGTGTTTGCACGCAACTCTTCTCGCATTGTCTTGCATGCATGTTACTATGTTTTAAATTAAAATGAACAATAAAAACTGAAAACTGTTTTACAACAAAATAAACTACCTTGAATTTCACAAATTAGAAATGAATAAGTAAAAGAATACAAAATATCTTATTTATTTTAAATTACAAAACGTTATTAATCACTATTAAAAAACTAGAGTTAAAAAATAAACAATAAAACTTAAGGTAGAGATATTCTTTAGATACAATTTCACGGAAAAAAAGTTGTAATTAATAATAAATTTACAAAAAAACTGTTGTTTATATTTAAAAATAAAATTTGCTCTACTTTACTGGAATGTAACCGAGTTCTTCTATCATTTAAAAGCTGTCCAGCTTTTGAAAATAGTCTTTCGCAGGGCACTGATGTGGCCAAAGCACAACACCTTTCCTTAACAATGGTACTTAAATTAGGGTAGGCATATTCATGTTCCTTCCACCAACGTAGAGGATCTAGATTTCGGTCCAACACCTCCTGTTCGACATATCGTTGTACCTCTACAATTGCTCGCGAACTTGAAGTTCCTAAAGGCTGGAACTTTGCAATTACTTTATCAATGGAAGACCAAATAGATAAGTTATTTACTTCTGATGTTGGTCGATTACTTAGAGTTTCACTCACCAAATCTACAGACTCGGACTCTGAAGTGTTTCTAGCACCTCTTCTGGAGATTGCTTCCGTTACCAAACCTATAACGTATTTCTTTGTTTTTTCTGCAGCTGCATCGTCCTTAAAAACATACATTTTAAACCTATGGTCCAGAAACATACAGCAGGCCAGTGTGTTGCTGTACTCAACGTTCCCAAACCTTTTCTGCATGCCCGCCTTTAAATCTATTATGATCTCACTTGACAATGGGGACTTTATACTTTTGCTCTTTAACAGTTCCTCCATTACATTGTAAATGCCCACTGAGAAAACAATGACCAATGATGCAATCATATATTTTTCACCACTAACCGCACTCGTTACATTTTCAAATGGTGTCAATATTTTGATCAAATCTTTTATATGATCCCATTCTTCGAGGGCCAAGACAGGTAGCGGTGGATTTAGAAGAGCAATAGTAGATTGTATAGCATCTTCTAGTTCTACAAATCGCTAAATCATGTAGAACGTCGAGTTCCACCTTGTCACAACATCTTGAATCGGCTTCTTTGGAATCTCGGTCCCAGAGTTTTTTTGGTAACTAATTCATTTTGAATTTGCTATAGGGCTTCTTTTAAAATGCCCAACTATTTGTTTAATTTTATTTGTAGTGGTTTCAATGCGTTTCAAACTATCTAGAACCACTAAATTTAGAGAATGGGCAAAACACCCAAAGTGTTTCCATTTTAAATTCTCGGATATTGCTTTTTTGATATTAGAAGCATTATTGGATACAGCTAAGGTTATTTTATTTTCCAAACCCCACTCAGTAACGGTTGTTTGTAACGCATTCGCTAAATTTTCGCTAGTATGGTTTTCTGGGAAAGGACAGCATTTTAAAAGCATCGACTTCATTTCAAAATTATTATTTAAATAATGAATTGTTATGCCCATAAAACTTTCATTATTCACTGATGTCCAGCAATCTGTCGTAAGACATGCGCTTGATACTGCCTTAATTTCGTTTTTGCACTTATTTAAACATTGTTTGTATAAAGCCGGTATAAAAGATTTGGAAATAGTTTGTCTGTTGGGTAATGTATATGAGGGGTTAAGCGCATTTACAAATCTGCGGAAACCCCTGTCTTCAACAATTCTGAAGGGCTGGTAGTCTAAAGTAAAGAGGGTCAATAATTCTTCGTCAATCTTTTTTTTTAAATTAAGTGGAATCTGTTTTTTTGCGTAAAATGTTGTTACAGTTGTTTGTCTGGGTCTTGCAAATTTACTTTTATCTATAGTGGATGTGGAAGTGGAGGATTGAGAATCATGTTGCGAAGTTGTAGTATTGGTATCATTGTGTCTAGTATCACTAGTATCCTAAAGAAATAAAGCCACGATAGAAAATGGTATTTGGAAAAATTATAAAAATAGTAGGTACCTGTTGCACAATAGAAGGTGTTCTTGTTATAACACATGGGCTGAAAAGTACCAGGCCTAACAAATAGATGGCGCTAGTTCTATTGCATTCACCGCTTTTTCAGTTAGTACTAACCTTCAAAAGACAGCTGTTAAAATTTCATGATATTCTATTCATTATTTTGTGAGTTATTGTGCTAAGAGTGACGCTACTTTTGTTATTTTCAAAACAATGGATCAAAAACAATTTCGTGTTTTAATTTTACACTGCTTCTTGATGGGAAAAAATACCGTTCAAGCGAAGCAATGGCTTGAAAAGTGTTATGGGGACTCCGCTCCATCAGAAACAACAATAAAACGTTGGTTTGCTGACTTCAAACGTGGTCGTAGAGACACCGATGATGCAGAACGCAGTGGACGTCCAAATGAGGCGGTAACACCAGAAAACATCAAAAAAATCCACAAAATCGTTTTGAATGATCAAAAAGTGAAGTTGCGTTAGTTAGCTGACATCGTAAAGATATCAAAAGAACGTGTTGGCTTTATATTGCATGAGCATTTGACTATGAGAAAGCTCTGCTCAAAGTGGATGCCGCGTTTGCTCACTGTTCACCAAAAACAAGAACGTGTTGATGTTTCTGAGCAGTGTTTGACCATGTTGAAAAGTAACAAACCGGAATTTTTGCGTCGATATGTGACAATGGATGAAACATTCACTCCGGAATCAAAACGATCCGTCATCTGAGTGAACAGCAACTGGTGAACCTCGTCCAAAGCGACCGAAAGCACAACAATCGGCTGGAAAGGTTATGGCCTCGGTATTTTGGGATGTGCGTGGTGTAATATTCATCGACTATCTTGAGAAGGGAAATACCATCAACAGTGAATATTATATAGCGTTATTGGAGCGTTTGAAGGCCGAAATTGCAAAGAAACGACCGCATATGGCAAAGAAAAAAATTTTGTTTCATCAAGACAACGCACCGTGTCACAAGTCAATCAAAACAATGGCAAAACTACATGAATTGAACTTCGAATTGCTCCCACATCCACCGTATTCGCCAGATTTGGCTCCCAGCGACTACTGGCTGTTCGCAGACCTAAAAAAATGCTTGCCGGTAAGAAATTTCGCTCGAATGAAGAGGTTATCGCTGAAACTGAGTCCTATTTTGAGGCAAAAGATAAATCGTTCTACAAAAGTGGTATTGAAATGTTAGAGCGGCGCTGGAATGACTGCGTTGTTCTTGATGGAAATTACGTTGATGAATAAAGCTAATTTTGAACAAAAAAAACCGTGTTTTCTTTGTTAGGCCTGGGACTTTTCAGCCCATATGTTATTTCGGTCTTCATCAGTGTTGCTGTTATGAACTTCACGATCGCGATCTTCTCGGGTCAAATTCACGGTTGGGTGTTTTCGTTGAATATGTCTTTTCATGTTTGATGTGGAAGATTTATAACACTTTTTCTGACCACACATATCACATTTTGCATAATCTATCCACAGCCGTAAAAAAATTCCAAATATTACTGCACTGCCTATTACTTTATGAACTCATTTTTAAACTACTTTACCGTCTTATTCTACCAAGAATATAATTTAAAATGAATTCAGTGCTGAAAAGAGCAAATGCAAATACCTAATTCGGATTTAGCAAAATCTTTATTGCCGGATGCCGGGCTCACTTTCGTTTTCAAAATTTCTGCTATAGTCACCTTCGTTTATTTAAATTTGTCCGAACTTAGTATTTATTATTATTATAGGTACATTGTCGGCAACTTATAAAAGAACCACTTTCTCAGGGGAAGAAACTATTTCAGGCTACATCTGTATAATTTTTAGCACCTATTTATTTGAATAGATACCCTTTTAAAATAGAAATTGCTTTATGGTGTCATTTGCAGTAGGTAGTAGGTACAAAATATTTCTTGTTTTCCGTTTATCATTCAGAAGATCATTATTTCAAGCCAAACCCAATTAAAATAAAATCAATCAACTCCATTAGAACAAATTTTATTTAAAAAAATAAACAAAATATTTGATTTTTTTAATGTAAACAATATAACTACATTACATACAATAATAGTACAAGTAATAGAGGTCTCAGAATTGTGTTTGCGGGGAGCCCCGAAATTATCTTAATAATTAATTATTTTGAATGAATCTTTATAAAGGATTCTAGGGTATGTTATTTTTAAGAAAGGAACGCTAAAATAAAGAAATAAAAACAAAGATGTATATTCTATACAATTTTTATATTTTTACGTTTCAGTCACATTCCACTTCTGCGGTAGTCTTATATATCTCTTATGTATTTATTTGTGTTTGCAGTCCTTAATAATTATCTTAAAGATCCTGCAGCAGTGTTTAAGCGAATCGTCTTTATAAAAATAATTTTTGCAATAATGAAGACAAGATTAATTAACAAAATTGTTTAGTATTTATAAAATATCAATCTTATTACACGTACTCGTGAACATACAATCGCTTTTGTTCTTTTTGAATCATGAATGATATCATGTCCTACAAAGCTTTACGCATTAAAACATATTATTATATTATGTTGATCTTTTTTTCTTGTTGCCTAGGCTGTCAAACAACATAAGCTTGTATATAAAGTCATAAGATAAGTTCGTTTTGGATTTGGAGCTCTTTGACCATGAATCGCGGTCCGTAATACATAAAGATTGGATGCTGAACTTATAAAGGAGCGAATCTGCTTCTGCACCTACTGAACCTAGTTTTGTGCACCTAGTTCGGATTCGGAGTCGGATCAGCTGCACCTGATCCGCAAAAGGCGTCAATTGTATCATCCCTATTAATAATAAGAATTATATTTGGTTATGTTTCTAGCAGTTGACACCAGTGGCGGCTCGTGGTATTGTGCGGAGGATCAATGAATAAATGCCACCGTAGGTGGCTGCCATTTAGAAAACTTAATTTCTCTATGGCTGGTGAATTGGAAAAATGGTGGGATAACTCCTGTCGTGCACGCCATCATGTCGGGTACCAAGCAGTCCGCACGCCCGCAGTCCACGGTGATGATGGTCTGGTGGCGATGGTGGTGCAGGCCGGAAGCAGGTCCTCCATAATCCCCGTCGGTGGTGGTGCCCAAGGACGGCCAGCGAGCCGTCACACAGAGACGACGAGGAGTTCGACGCGACGGTTCTTTTCAGAACGGTGTTGGAATTGTGTGGTGAGAAGTGTGAGAGTGTGTATGTGTTAGAGTAGTGGTGTGTGTGTCTAGGTGTAGGTAGTGTGCCGTGGAAGTGCAAACTGTTCCGGCATTTGCCTTAACCACTGGAGAAACCACGGAAAACCCAGTGAGAACAGTGTGGTGGTTGGAATGGGTGTGGTGATTATTGGCGGGAATTGTTAGGCGGGAATGATTTGGCGGGAAGTTGTTGGAGGGAACGGATTTGGCGGGAAGCGTGACGGATTGACGAAGAATTTCCGGGCGTCGTGGAGTAGGTACCTCGAGGAGCCCCGGGCTCGAGGGTTTGGGTAGGAATGGAATTTGGTTATCACGGCCCGGTAGCTACCCGGGCCGGTCGGGTGAGGCTGAGATGAGTGGTGATGATGGCCGGGCCTGCGCACCCCTACGCAGACGCCGGTTGGTGGTGGAGCGGCCGTTGATCCATCTACTGCATCTTGGGTATGATTGGGTGTGTGGCGGTCGCGGTCTTCAAGCCCCCTCAATTCCTGGAGACCGACGGTCGGTTGGGTTGATGCAGCGATGCGACCTCAAGTCGCCCCGTTGGTGGTGGAAGTGGGCCAGGCCTGTGCCCCCCAAACACAGACTCTGGAGGGTGGGTTGGCGGTAGCTCCCCAACTACCGCGTTTGTGGTTGAGCCCGTACTCTTCATCACCGATGCGTCACCGCTCTCGCTGCAGACCGGGTCTACTGCCTCGCTTCGCACTCGAGACCGGAATGGTCGTCGCGAATGGTATTGTGCGGCGGTAGAGCCACGGCTTTACGGTTCAATGTGGGGGGGGGGGGGGGTATAAAAATTTTTAAGTACAGTAGTACCCCGCATTTACGCGATAGGTGAGACCGAGCGATAACCGCGTAAGTTAATTCACGTAAGCGGGGGTACAATTTTGCATATAAATACATACAAATTATGTTTAATTGAGACCGTGGATTGAAGAAAACTATGATTTAGAAGAGAAATGTGTAATAAAATCTTAGATAATACAACAAATTATATTATTATGAATTGCAAAAACATAAACCGAAGTTACTTTGACGTAGAAAGCTTCATAAAATCTAACAAAGTCGTCTGACGGATCAAAGATTTTTTCTTCTCACGCAAAACTTCCTCGTTGGAGTCTATGTTTTTCAAAATTTGTAACCCTTTTTCAATTGAACCGAGGCCTTCTGTCAACAAAAGACGAATCGACGAGAAGATTTAAAAACCGCGTAAATGGGGGTATTACTATACAACATTGCAAATCTTTTTTTGGAATAAACATTTTTATTTATTTAATTTTCTGATTCGTCTTTTAGAACTGGATTTTGAAGTGGAAACATCCTGTATTTTCGAAATATCTAAATCCGGCAGACATCTTCCGAGTTCTTTTATTTCGATCTTTTCTTCCAAAGAATAGGAAATAGCGCTTACCCGCCAGCCCCCGCTGAAGTCCATAGCCGCTTAAATGCATTGGAGCCACACTGGCTGGCACCAAACTTTTATTTTTACCATTTTGTACGCGCGGTATTTACTTATTCAGTATATTTATATTTATAAAATAGCAATTTTTAATTTTTTAATCTCTGGTAAAGGTCAGACTTCAAAGGAGAAAATTTTATTTTTTTAAATTGGAAAATAAAATGTCTTTGTGGTAGTGCCATGGATCCTTGGCTCCTTATAACGGGCCGCCACTGGTTGACACAACGTCGTTGAGTTGACAGGAGGTTTATAATTCAAATAAAAAATTTCCGATCTTGTTCGGTTCGATTCGGGAATTTATTTGCCGATTAATTAGGGGGTTGAAGGTGCTATAATAATAATAATAATAATATATTTAACAAATAAAAGTAGTTTACGTAACTAGTCAGGAAAGTGATACGTTACTGGATGAGTAGACAAGTCCAGTAAAGACACTTTACTGACAAGTTACGTACAATATTTTTTTTAATTTCACATACAGGGTGGTGTCTGGTACAGATATTATACATATAGGTATACCAAATTCAATGTTAATTTTTACCTATGCTTTTATTCTCAGTTGATTTTGAAGTGTCCAGGATGAAACTAAATTTATTTATAATTGCAATTTTCTAATAGTTAGTGTTTTTTAATGTATTTTCTTTTAGACTTTATTACAAGAATTACACGAAGGTTTTTCTGCTTTTTTTCTTTTTTATTTAATATTTATCTTTTAAATAGGTATACATTTGCTCTGAAATAGAGTATACACTACTGGCAACGTTGCAAACAAACATTTATTTCGGTAGATTAAATGCGCACATTTGAAGCTCCGAACTACTTGTTTGTTTACGTTGTTTACCCGGCCTACCTACGACCCACCTAAAGCTGAAATAGTGTTCAAGTTTTGTTACCTGATCGACCAATATTGTACTAACAGAAAAAAAATATAATACCTCTAGTGTAATAATTTAAGATTTACTCAATTATGGAAATATTAGATCTTGAACCACCCTACGCCATACAAAATTATGTGAAAAACACAAAAAATGGATTGTATTTCAACAATGTATACATACCAGAAGAAATTATTCTTTATATACTGGCCTTTCTAGATCCTAAGGAATTATTAAAATTCTCTTTAGTTTGTCATAATTGGAATAAATTTATTAAATCTTACACTTTGTGGTCAACTTTGTACAGACGAAAATATCATGATAAACCTAAACAGTTGCCTTGGTATCTGTTGTATTGCTTGTTAAATACTAATTATTTCAATAATAATTTATTAAAAAATGGAAATGGAGAAGAGGAATTTGCTCATTGGCATATCTTGGATGGTGGTTACTGTATGATTGAGAATCCACCTAGGGGGACGGATCCTGTACCGTTACATGTACCAGAATTCAATAAGCAAACAGGTTGTTTTGCTACTGCTTATGGTTATTTTTGGAAAATGCAAAACATAAAATTAGGAAAAAATAGTTTCTTTCGCTATATAGTAAATAGGTATAAACCCCATATTTATCTTAGTGAATGGACAGCATGTAGATTTAATTGTGGCTGTATTTATAAACTACGGTGTGGATTTGTCAGAAGTGATACATGCGACCCATACCGTCGTAAAGCAGGTGCAGTTCACCGTGTAAATCAGAAGGAAGGTTCAAAATGGGAAAAGGTAAGTATTTACTAAAATCTACTGTTATAAATTATGACAACTTGTAACTGCACCATACTTGTTTAACTAGTCACTTGATACATATTTAATTTTTGTTTATTTTAGATTGAAATTATAATTACTGAATATCCGGATGATATTGAAGAACTCATCTTTGAACATGAAGCACATGATGTTGACTACAAGGGTCGTCATTGTAGCAGTAAAGTGGCAGGTTGTGTTTTGAAATTTTTATTTGATAGCATAGAACCATTACTAACTGATGAAAATGGTACAGAAAAACCTAAAATGTTTTCTGAACTCAAATATGATACTAATGTGGAAAAACAGACCCAAGAAGAAAGGATTGTTACTCATGTTACTCCTAATGGAATGTGTTTTCAGGAATTCGAAAGTTTTGTTATAGCAAGTTAAGTCATTGAGTGGAAGTCAAAAATAAACAATTTTTTAATATTTTCTTTATTCTAATTTGGAACATTATACAGGATGATTCTTAACTTCTTTGTTTTTCTTTCTAAGGGTTGTAGAGGGGCACGAAAGAAACTGATCTACTTTAAATTGCATTAACAAAACATAGTTTAGAAGGTATAAATCTTTAAATAATTGGACCCACCATTTGATATCTGAAAGTTTTTGCCAACATATTCAGTAGACATAGCTCATTCTTGTTCAAAAAGCTCCATTTTATATTCTTGTCATTATAAATAACTAATATGGTAGAACTTAATCACAACAAAATATTAATTTCAATGTTATGAAAGAAACTTTGTTCATGATGTTTATGCAAATCTTGCTTCAATTTAATCCTTGTGTAATGTGCTGTAGATAGCAGGCATGCTGTTCTTTTATTACTGTCCGTATAAAATGTGTTCATAAAACATTAATTGATTTAATTTATTTAGTTATGTGAAGTTTGTTAGGTTTTCCATCGTCTTTTATTTTTATCTAAAAATGAAACAAAGATGTTAAGCATTGAGAACCAATATGAGTGGTGAACCACTGAATGTTGGTATACTATAAATTGTACTCAAACTTGTCAAAATACTCCATTGAGTAATAAAAAGAATAGTAGTTTTCATAACTAGTGTTCGAAATTAGCAAGGTATGTATATCGTGCAAGTGTGAAGATTTACAAACCAGAACTCAGGCGCTAGAACTATAAATAATTAAATGAAGAGTATATTTTTAAAAACTTTATTTTAGTTTAACCACAATGTTAGAAGCACAACTGACATAGACTCTGCTTAGATTGAAAACTAACTAACTGTGTTACTACACTTTTAATATTTATATGAAAATGATAAACGACATAGGCTTATGCATTAGGGTTTGGCATGATACAAATAACAAAGCAAATGTATAAGGAAAATCACAGGTAATGAAGCAGCTACATGGAAATTTAGAAAACCACAATTATTATTAACATCAAAAAGTACAATAACTGTGTTCTTATGAATAATTAATAATAACTGATAACATTTTAATAATAATTATATAAGATAATTTACAAATATGTATTCTTCATCTATAAATTATGGATATCTTTTTAGCTGTTTCTCCATTTATTAATGTTATGATGTCATGAAATTATGAAATATTATGAAACAGTTGGTGAATT